>CABFOW010000948.1:59983-79806 GCA_902141385.1 Timema californicum
GGGGTAGAATCCTGGTTTGACCTAAACTGTAATTACATGATTCAATTGGTTCTCGTGCTTCCCCTTTGGAAATATCAGAGTGCAATTTTCTGGGTGAGCTGAGATGTTTTACTTTAATGTTTTTTCACTCTCCACTCACGCAAATGTGAGTACGTTAACTATAAGTTCTACCTTCCTCACCCCTACCTTTTAATGTAATTAATATTAATGTGCTAAGATTAAAGGGGTATTAATAAATGATGCTAAAATAACAACATTAAATTAGAAGTTGTGTTTCGATGTATAAGTAAGAAAGCTCCTGATGGGGAAAAAACAGCCATGTCAACTTTATTGTTTGCTTTACATTAACCAGTTTATAAGATTTTAAACTAGAATCATATTTAAAAATTATTAGATTAGATTAATTAATCGTGTCTTTTCGCACTACTAACATTATAAAATACAACTTTCACACATCATAAGCTCGACAATATACTACCAAGGTTTCTTTACAAATATTCTATACTGACATCTTTGTTTTTGTTTTTGCCTCAACCCAAAATTATTTCTTCACTTTTTTTCACCGTGATGAGATTTATAAAATAGTCACTAATTTTGACATTAGTAATAGCCCGTATCAGTTGCTTGGCGTGGCGTGGCTTGTGGCCAGATTTAATAGAGCTAGTTTAAATTGAAGTTGTGAATTTTTATCAACCCTCAGAAGAACTCTCATTAGCCAGGAACTAAAAAAAAATACATCGCCAACTTCTGTATAATTGATCAAATGGGGTCTGGGTGGGTACTAACACGTCGCAGGCACTGTTTAAACAAGCTCTGTGTACCATGACAACACTCCACAACACGCCACTGGAACTGTATCAATATAACAATAAAAGATTCTTTATACTGATAAATAACACCATAGCAAATAAAAATCTACTTTTGTGGTTTTTCCCATGAATCATTCATATATGTTTGTAACGCAAAGGTCAAATTGAGGCTCTTCGTTATGGGCTCATGACCATACATCACCCAGTCTCTGTGATGGACGAGGGGGGATCATCGTCAACTTAGAGTTATTAGAAACATGTCCAAGATGATATCATCCTTTAATAATGATTGAATGTATGATTCTAAGAATGAGACGATCCTATATAGCTCAGTGGTAAGAGCATTTAGGCGCTGGATTCAGGGCCGTACTCCGTAAATAAAGTCTAGTATTGAGTGTCAACTAATCTCTCAGCACGAATAACAAGCAATTCAGGTTTAATACTAGATTATATAGGTGACGTCTGAAACTCGACTGTGTAAACTGTTCTCAAAGTCCTGAACTCAATTTTCATTGTCAAGGTTTCACTCTTCGTAGCAAGAATAGGGGATGACCACAAGGCCCGTATAGTTGTAATTTGTTGTCCCTCTTAATCCTTCCTCCGTTCTGGTCAATAAGATGGGCCTGACTATATGTCTGTCAAGTGGATGAGACAAAGAAAGCTACGGGTGGATTTGAGAGGAAAGAGGCGCGTTAAAAAGGGTCTTGGTCACAGACAAGATATAGCCTACGTCGGACCCACAGCCTCCGGGTAAACATTGCTGCGCTGCGTAGGAAAGCTTGTTTCCTTAAACGGTTACATCCTGGTTGCGAACATTGTATAATGCGAACAGGGAAAAATTCGTCTATATTTCTAACACACCCAAAATGCTATGGCCACCTAAATATCCAGTATCAATATTGCGAACAAGTAAAAGAACAAATAGTGGGAATCCCCGCGTGAGGGTGGTGATATGGATAGAAAGGTTTTGATGGCAGCACCCACTGCCCACCAAGTTTTTCCCTCTTACCAAGCCTAGTATAACCCTGCCTTATCCAATCTAACCTAGAAATACTCGTGTATGCTATTTAGTTAAATTTATATTGACAAAGCTGAAAGTTCACACAGCTATTAGGCACACGTGGGCTAATCCTATTGTATAATTAGGCATGCGACCGCATAGCAAATACGGCGTGTCTACAATATAGACTCCTCATATGTCCAAATCAGACAATCCTACCCAGGTACCCACGTGTTCGAAATATTATCTGTTCGCAATCAGGATTGTCTAATTCTTTTCGCATTCAGGATGACACCCCTTTAACTCTGGTATCAATAGGTGCCATCAAGCAACATTAAATAATAACTAATTAAAAAAAAAATTCATTAGAGAGAGGAAAAAAAGCCATGTTCTGGTAGAGATCCAACCAACTCTTCACATAATCCTACCTCGCAAAGAGCTTACTCAGATTGGCCACTGCGTTTACAATGACCCTTTAGGATAGACATGTTAAAAGTGAGTCGTTTAACAACTGCACATTTGAACAACTCCAGTGTTGATAGACTGAACCTGGCTCAAGTAGCGCGGCGAAACATCCGCGAGGGTGAGGATCTGGTGTATTCTCGTTTGTGGCCTTGGATAAATATATTTTAACCAATTTTTTTGGAACTCAAGCCTTTCAGACGCTTATTGCGACCCCTAATATTCTGGAACGGTGGTTGGCAGTCTAGTGAATCCAAGTGTTGAATCACTTTAGAAGATCAGGTGGACAGACAGAGGGAAGAATGAAGACGTCTTAAGAAGAGTAGTCGAGAAGTGAACCATTTTGGATGTGAATCTTTAGAACAAAGCAAACTGAATAGAACACAGCCTTGGGAGGAACTATCTTCTGCATGACGTCATAGATGGAAAGGTTGAGGGAAAGAGGAGCTTAGACAGAAGGTGGATTTAAATATTCGATGACTTGAAATAAAGAAGAAAATTTCGGGAGCTGAAAGAGGAGGCAGAGGACATGTTACATTTGCGGTCATAAGGTAGATCACCTGATAATAACTAATATATTATAAGTGATTAAAAATGTTGTGTTTATTATAAATACGTTTTTTTAAGTTTGTGTAATTATATTTAATGTGTTTGAATCACTTATTAATATAAATAGTTGATTATGACTTTTTAAATATCTGAGTGGCTTTTAAATTGTGCCTATTTCTTTTCATTAATTATAACATTGAATATTTTTGTGTCTTTTACTAACCATCTCTAACCAATATTCTGGAAAGAAATACATGATGTGGTGTGAATGGCCTGTGACCCACCAATCCTTTATATACTTTTATTTCAACTAGTATTATTTACTTAAACTAGCTATTAACTGGACCATCCTAAGTCAAATGGCACTTATAAATAACTGGTTTTTTATTAAAAAAATGTTTCATTTGAGAGAGGAAAAAAAGCCAGGTTCTGGTAGAGATCCAATCAACTCTTCACATAATCCTACCTCACAAAGAGCTTACGCAGATTGGCCACTGCGATTACAATGACCCTCTAAGATAAACATGTTAAAAGTGAGTCGTTTAACAACTGCACATTTGAACAACTCCAGTGTTGATAGACTTAACCTGGCTCAAGGAGCGCGGCGAAACATCCGAGAGGGTGAGGACCTGGGGTATTCCCGTTTGTGGCCTTACTAAATATATTTTAACCAATTTTTTTGGAACTCAAGCCTTTCAGACGCTTATTGCGACCCCTAATATACTGGAACGGTGGTTGGCAGTCCAATGAATCCAAGTGTTGACAAGTAAGAGCAGATGTGAGTCCAGGTATAGACAAGTGAGTCCAGATTTGAATCAAGGTGTGGCCAAGTAAAGTTGTGGTTGAATAATGGAGAGATCAATAGCGTAGAGATATAAAGAGGAGTGAGGCAGGGATGCTGTTTGTCACCCATACTGTTTAACTTGTTTGGACAGTGGTTGGTAAGAGAAGGTTCATAACAATTTCAGGATAAGAGGACACATCATCAAAAAGTAAAATACGCAGATGATCTAGCATTTCTAGCTAAAATAATTTCAAGAGCTGCAGGTAGTGTTGGACCAGCTGTTGCAGATAGGTAAAATATAGGGTATGGATATAAACATTGAGAAGTCAAAAATAACGGTAATTTAAAAAATGAAGAGGCGCTTAAAATCAAATTTGAAAAGCATTAGTTGGAAAATATAATAGAAATGTTCTAAGTAACTGGGAAGTCTGCTAACAAAGGATGCCTACTGCACCAAGAAAATTAGTTTTAGGATCGCCATGGCCGAGGAAGCTTTCATCAAGAAGAGGTTAATGCTGACCAGAAAGTTTATTTTGGAACTGAGGAAGAAAGTAATGAAATGCTACATTTGGAGAACTGTGCTGTATGCAGTAGAAACTTGAACTCTTAGAAATATTGAAAATAAATATTTGGAAATATTTGAAATGACCTGCTGGAGATCACTTTAGAAGATCAGGTAGACAGACAGAGGGAAGAATGAAGACGTCTTAAGAAGAGTAGTCGAGAAGTGAACAATTTTGGATGTGAATCTTTGGAACAAAGCAAACTGGATAGAACACAGTCTTGGGAGGTACTGTCTTCTGCACGACGTCATAGATGGAAAGGTTGAGGGAAAGAGGAGCTTAGAAAGAAGGAGGATTTAAATATTCGATGACTTGAAAGAAAGAAGAAAATTCCGGGAGCGGAAAGAGGAGGCAAAGGACAGGTTACATTTGCGGTCTAAGTTCACTGACAAAATGAACGGACCTGTCATAAGGTAGAACACCTGATAATAACTAATATATTATAAGTGATTAAAAATGTTGCGTTTATTATAAATACTTTTTTAAAGTTTATGTAATTATATTTAATGTGTTTGAATCACTTATTAATATAACTAGCTGATTATGACTTTTTAAATACCTGAATGGCTTTTAAATTGTGCCTATTTCTTTACATTAATTATAACATTGAATATTTTTGTGTCTTTTACTAACCATCTCTAACCAATATTCTGAAAAGAAATACACGATGTGGTGTGAATGGCCTGTGACCCACCAATCCTTTATATACTTTTATTTTAACTAGTATAATTTACTTAAACTAAATATTAACTGGACCATCCTAAGTCAAATGGCACTTATAAATAAATAACTTATCAATAACTGTTTTTTATATATAAAGAGAGCTCTAATTTTTTTTATAAATTTATAATATTATTTTTTTAATGGGAATTAACAATTTTACTTAAAATATTTATCAATAGGATGTCTGCCCTATCAAAAAACACTGTAATATATACTTCTTTTTTGGAGGGGGTAAAAATGTGTTTACGGGTATTTTATCGATAAGTGTTTTTTGAAAACTAGAAATGTTTTGAAAATAGCTCTAACAATTTCATTTAAAACGTATATCTGGGGAGTGTTTGGCATGACAAATAAAAGTGTATATTGGTTTTGCGGAGGAAAATTTGTTTGAGAGTTGTTTAATAAACACTGATATTTTACAAATTTGAAATATTTTAAAAATGGCTTTAACTATTTGTTTCAAAACGTATGTATGGTTGTTGTTTTTACAATATGAATAATGGTGGGTTTTGTTTTTATTTAAAATTCCATTAAATATTGTTTTAATGATAAATGATTTTTTTAATATTGTGTATTTATTTTTCTAAAATAATTTAACTCTAATATGAACTTAATTTAACAAATTTTAGAGAATTTAAAAGGTTCGTAAACGGTTTAAAAATTTCGTTAAAAATGTGATACATGAAAGGAAAAAAAATATATAGATAAAACTATATTTTTAATTTTACAAATTTATATAAATAGTTATAAGGTTTGGTTAGTAAATTTAAAAAAATTGAAATGCTTAATAATGTCTTCAACTATTTTCTTTAGAATCTATATAATGAAGATTCTTTGTTGTGATTATCCAGACCATATGGTTTGTTTTTGTTTGTTTTTTAAATTTATTTGCTGGTAGTTTACTGAAAACCTACTTTTGAAAATTTGGTCCCAAGCTATAAAACACTATATGATAAAATGTGAAAGATAGTTTCATATAATTTGTGTATTACTACGTTTAATAACCTGGCTATTAACGTTTCAATCTAATGGCTAGAAATAAGGGTGTTCTAGAAGAAAAGCGACCCTGATTGGAAGGATGGGACAACCACTATGTTGTCACTTGTGGGGAACCATTCACACTAGTTGATATTAGAGTCTTGACCTCTCTGACATTTCTAATCCATTACTCTGCAATCTTGACACCATAGACCACGCTACCATCGGTGTTGGTATCAATCACTAGTAAAATTAATTTTTCGGCCAGTCTTAGGATGTCCTTTAATATAAAAACCACAATTATTTTTTCTAGCACCTTGTCTTACTACTTGTTCAGAATAATATATACACCACAATTTAAATTAATAAATGGAAATAAATATTAGCCGCTCCGATGTACCCTTAGAAAAAATAAGTTATACTTCTTCTCTGGAGACGGAGAAGGTAGGGGCTCGAATCCAAACCTGATTTACTTAAGGTGTATTTATTCCTAAATAGTTTATCGCCCTTCTTTCTGAGTAAATTTGGATGCATGATCTCTAAATACTAATTTTCTCACACCTGTCCCGTTAATTTTATATATATATAATTAATATCTATATGTATATTAATTAATTAATTAATAATTATTAATAATATTATTTATTATTATTAATAATTATTATTATAAATAGTTTATCACCCTTCTTTCGGAGTAAATTTAAATGCATGATCTCTAAATAGTATTTTTCTCACACCTGTCCCGTTAATTATATATATAATTAATATCTATATATATTAATCAATTAATTAATTATTAATAATAATATTTATTATTATTAATAATAATATTTATTATTATTAATTATTATGATTAATAATTAATTAATTATTAATTTCTCTCACACCTGCACCGTTAATTTTATATATATATATAAAATTAACGGGACAGGTGTGAGAAAAATACTATTTAGAGATCATGCATCCAAATTTACTCAGAAATTTAGGAATAAATACACCTTAAGTAAATCAGGTTTGGATTCGAGCCCCTACCTTCTCCGTCACCAGAGAAGAAGTATAACTTATTTTGTCTGAATATGTATATATTCCAACATTCCCTGCGGTAGACGAGACGTAAAAATCCGGGAAATACAACCTAATATAGATGCTATCTTTGTAGTTTTCTCTTGTAAGGGTTTCCAACCCATAGTGAAGGAGTTAAAGGAGCCGGTCCCTGATTGTTCACAGTGACTACGAGAGCGGCAACATCCTGGACAACCTGTTGTCTCGCATGGAGCAGTACGCCAACAACCTGGAGGCCCTAGTGGAGGAACGGACAGCGGACTACTTGGAGGAGAAGAAGAAATGCGAGGAGCTTCTCTATCGGCTTCTGCCCAAGTCAGTCCCTTCCCACACGTTAATATGTTTGTTCTCTCATTGTGTTAGTGGTGCATCGGTTTACTGAACTAAGGGTCCTGGGGTCGGATCCCTGGAACAACCATAAAAATATGTTACTGCGGAAATTGTTTTTCCGCTTTACCAGTGATGATTTGACTGCTTGAAGTATTTAATGGTGTTTCTCATAGAGCTAGACTAGTTTGTAAGTCGTGTGCAGATACAATTATTAGGTTCATAACGTGTGCTCTTAATAACCATAATAAAAACACACTATTAAACTATTAAAGTTTTTAGTATCACTTGGCAGGTAACAGTCCAGCTAGCTTAAAGAAACATTATGAGTTTTAATTTTCAATAAAAACTAACTAAATGCACTTAAAGATGTATTGAAAAGCCACTTCTGTGAAAAATAAAAACCATCTGGAGATCGAATCGTATATTTTCCGGTTTGAGCCTAAAGCATGACTTTAGCCCTGTAGTCACTGTGATTACTGCTAAGTTAGATAAGTTCTGTCGGACCCTTTTCATTGGTCACATGGTTTCAAGGTGCTACTATTACAGTAGACCAAACTGCCGATGATGGGGAGATCAAGGTTCAGATCTCTGTCTCGTATACTGAAAGTGGTTTGTCCTCAATTGTTTTATACTCTTCCTTCACGCAATTGCGGGTACACTTCCTTTAAATATAACAAGTATAGCCCTTAAAACCACTAGTTTAACTAGTACATAGGCTTATAGCTCAAGCGGGTAGTAAGAACCTATGCTAAAAAAAAGTTATGTCCAATTAGCTCGGACAATCGATTATTAGGATTGAGCAGAAAGATTGGAAGTTAACGATTATAATATGATCGATAAACAATGTTCGAACAAACTATGAGCAATTTTTAAATTTGGTTTGGATTGTATTTAATCATGTTTGTAACTCCGTCTCAACTCTCACTTTTTTTGGACACGTCAATGAATTTATAAAATACTAAAACTGGGTGAAAGAGTTATAGCAATAACAAATACCAAACTTCAAATTATAAAATAAGTCCTTAGAAAATTGTTTGATGTTTTAAACATTCTATTTGAAATACGGTGATTTTTTTTATTTTCATATGAATAACCTTTTAAAAGATTAAGAGATAAGGATAGGTGTATAGATTAAGTTAAACACTGCGAAACTTATTATCATGTCTTTAAATATTTTCAATATTTTCAATAAGGAAACCAATATACGTTAGGGGATGATTTTGGTTACTATTATTTAGAAATTAATCAACTTAACCTAAACTTAAGTTGTAGTTATAAGCTTTACTACAAAAAACGCTATATTTAACTATAGTTCCTGAATTAATGCTTAATTAAATTGGCAAGAAATTATGGGGATTGTGTACAATGCTTGGAATGGGAAGAACTTTGGGAAACACACTGCATATCTATGCACTCCAAATGACAAATTTACTCAAATATTTGTGTTGTATTATTATCTATGTTACATAAAATATAATATTTTAAAATTATGTTAATATACGATAATCTAATACATGTTAATATAAAGTTTATTTGGAAGAGTAAGAGTTTAATTTACCATATTTAGCATAATCTAATAGAGTCCCTCATTGATTGTATTTTTTTATTAATATATAATATAGTTGTTGTTATGTATGACTTTTAAAAAATATGCCTTAAAATATTTTATTTTCACCAAACACGGGATAGTATTTAAAAACATGTTTAACCTAGACAATTTAAAAAACGTGATTATTTTAGATCCATAATAGAATGTGTTTGGCAAGTTTAACCCAAATATTATTATTTCTACCATTTAAACAACAGTTTGTTTTCGTAACCCAGTTTCTAATATCACTACTTTTTGGTTTCAAAAGATCATTTTGGGGATAATTGTTGATTCACAACTTTGACGAGAAACTTCCATCACATTCCTTAACGTCTTAACCTCAAGGCCTTTAGAAAATACCCCTCCATTTAGTGAGCTGTCATGAGGATGAGTAATTATATTGACGAGCTGGAGTACTTGAGATTCTACTACTTTTAAAAGTAGCGTAGGATTACGATGAACCAAAAAGGGGAGAAAAAACAGCACTTTAATGAAAGTTTGTAGTTGAAGTACGAGAGCTTTTATTATGGGTTCACCATTAACTGGAGATTTCTATCAAAATAATTTTCTCAATGAAGAATTTAAATTCCTGTTTTGAGTCATTAAATTAGGTTTGAGAGACCCTCGTACCGGTGGGCATGTGGACTAAATGTCAGGCTCATCTAGCTTGGTTCGTCAGTTACAGGGGGGTGATAGTTATTTTTAATACCGCATGGGTGTAATGGAAGTTTTTACCCTAGGTGGTGTACCACTCTTACTTTGTACAAATAAGGGCACAATTACTATATTTTCTACCTTCCTTATTGCTATCCCATTAGTATGATTAAATGTGACTATCCTTGATGAGAACTACCAGTCCAGAATATCCACATACATACAATAATGGTGGATGGTTGAGGAAGATAGAATTTTAGAATAAATGTACCCGCATGTGTGGGGATGAGAGAGAAAGAGAATAGGAAACAGCTTAGGAAAAAACACCTAGTATACCCGGCTTGGAATTGAATCCCAAACCAACATATGCGCGCCATATGTAGATAATTTGTGAAAGTTTGTAAAACTTTAATACACAACGTGTTGATTTAGCTGAAAAATCAGGTTTCATATTGCACCATTGAACCAAAGTAAAGTATGAAAATAATATTTCACTTTTAAAAATGCCCTTTTTTTTATAAATGGTAAACTATTTAACAGTAGCGTGAGTGGCACCGTTGGGTACATGGACAAAGGCATCCGTATCGTCAAGTATGGCTGCAGGGGACTAGGTTAAAGTTTATAATCACAGCTGACTGTACTGAAGGTATTTTTTTCCATGTTCTAATCACAAAAATATAGGCACTCTACAGTTCCTTTTTTCTCTTACTTACTTCTTCCTAAGGAGTAATCCATAAGCCACGATACTATGAGGGTCTATACATTTATCTTACCTTTTTACCTTTTTTTGAACACCCCCCCCTCCTACCAATGTACCATCAATTGACCTTTAATTTGACCCCACCGTTATGTAACTTTTCACATCAAGAGTGAATGTCAGTATTTCACAGGGAAGATTTTTTGACACTAAAATGGAGACTAAGATTTAATACTACTCATAATCTATTTTAACAATAGTATTTAGGCACAAGTTATGCGTTAAGTAATACTGTGATGTAGGCTACCCACCCCCCTACCATGTAACAATATATACATTAGAGCTTCCCCCTCCCCGCTTCTTAGCATGACACCTTATCCCATTAATGTAAATACTTTTGCTTGTAAATATATTAATATTACAAACATTATGAAATAAAAGCATTAGTAATTACTTATGTTGTTTTAAAAGAGCGTATTACTTGTACTATGTACTATATATTCAAAGATAATGTAATGTATATTTTTCTTAAAATCTCTATTTGTATTTCTACATAGCAATAATTCCGATATTTTGAGAAGGATAGTATTATCCTAAAAGACAGAGGAATTTTGATTTTTAAAAAAAGGTAATTCTTTCAAAAATTTGTTTACGTAAATATTATAAAACACTCAGAAAGATCATTCACAATATTTTATGTGAATACGATGAACGCCTTTATTTACAAACCATTGGCAATACTGCCATCAGTTACGTATAGCATATTGCATCAAACAATTTGTGGGCGCCTTTAAAGATAGGTCATCTTCCTATATACGCCGTTAGATAAAATTGAGGCAATACCTCTGGCATGTGTGTTTAACAAAGTGCATCTAAGAAAAACTCAGGGGTCGTTACAGTTAAAGAAGTTATTATAGCCATTTTGTACACTAATGGATAACGAATTGCATCAAGCAGGGTCATCACATATATTTAAAGTTTTTAACACCAGTACATTTATATAAAAAAACTATAGGCAAATATGGTGTGAATTAAAATGTATACGTACCAATGGGGGAACCTTAGACAGGGAATACTTTCCCCACAAAGACCGTTTATACAATATTCTGCCATGGGATTTTTCTATAATAGAGCAAAAAAGATGCATAAGAATATTCAAGTCAGTTAAAAAAAATCATGTTAGCCTAAGCACTGTTACAAAAAAAATAGTCCAAAGACTTAATACAACCCTAAACAAAATCTGTTCAAATGAAGTAGATACTCAAGAGCGAAATATCGAGATTTTATAATTATTTTATTACTATTTATTAGATGACTCACTAACCAATATTCCTCCAGAAGTATGAGCTGATGGTAGTCTAGCTTAAGATTTAAAAAAGTCAACTTGTTTTGTTTTGAATGGCCAAAGAAGCTACTTTTGCAATTGTTTGAACTAGCTATATTGGGGGTTTTAGTTTCGGATGGGTGTAAAGAGGGTTAGAACTTTAAGAGACTCTTAAATAGATGTTATATTTCTCTTTTAAAGCAAATGTGGGTACACTTTATTTAAATTCACTATTTTTCATCTCTTACACATTAACGTAGCTAGTAAATATGGGCTTACCCGAACAGGTAGCACGATGCGATATGAAAAAAATTCCACAATAAAATGCTATCACCTACTTTAAAAGCTCTATATTAATCAAACAAAACATAAACTACAATTTTTATTTTCACCAAAATACACATTAATTTAATATTACCAACATATCCTTAATTTAATCAATCCACTTTATCAGAGTTTTCTTATAAACTAAGTTAACAATCTTTCTCCAGGCATCCAGGCTGGCGGAATTTCTTAAAATTCACAATTTTATTGTCAACTTAAAATAGTCAGTGAGAGATTTGACCATCCCAAATAGGAAATTAAAAGTGTAGAACTCATAACAGAGTGTTTATCTAATAAGTAATTTGGTGACTGTCATAGTCTTTTGTATGCAAAATATAAATTGATTTATTCTTTCGATATCTTTCAGGTCTGTGGCCAGTCAGCTGATTCTGAGGGAGGCAGTCATCGCCGAGACATACGACAATGTCACTATCTACTTCAGCGATATAGTGGGCTTCACTGCCTTGTCCGCACAGAGCACACCCTTGCAGGTGAGATAGGGAGGACCCCGACGTTAGCTAGGGTGAGATGAGAAAGAGCCTAAGCTTAAGGCAGTATTCTTGTTCGGTATTTAAAGTAAAACTTCTTTTAAGGGTGAAATAAATCAAATATTGGTCCATTAGAAACATAAAGTTTAGTTTTACTCACATATTGAGACATCAATTTTATAATATGTCATTATTACGGTGCGGCAGAAGGGAGCACGTGTAATTTTACAGTTTTTATAGCATTACATTTTTTTGGCCAAAGTAAATCAAATATTTATCCAGTAGCAACATAGAGTTTAGGTGTCTGCACATGCTAATATTAACAGCTCTTGAATATCTATCAACGGTGTCCTGGAATTTTGTCAAAACTTTTTAAATAAAGAGAAAATATTTTGACAAAACTCCAGGCTAGCCTTGACAGATATTCAAGATCTATTGATATTAGCATGTGCAGAAAACTAAACTCTATGTTGCTATTGGAGAAATATTTGATTTACAAAATAAAATAAAGTTAACAATAAATTAATCGTAACAATTAATATTGAATATCTGTGGAGATCAAGTGTTTTAAAATTAGATGATAACATTTCCTCTACATTTAAATGATTCCTCGTCAAATACTTATACGCTAATGATAAATATTCATGGTGAGACTACCAAGTGTAGAAAATTAAACTTTATATTTCTACTGGAACAAAATTGTATTAATTTTGTTGAAAAATAAATCCTATCAAATTTGCAAACACGTTCAACTTAAGTTGCGTCCCCACTGAGTTGACATTGTCGATCAATTATTGTCCTGCAACAAACTGATTGCTTTCACTTGTTCCTAATCAATCCACAAAAAATACAAACGAATGTAAAATGTTTGAGGATGAACTACAGTACTTATTGTTTCTGCCACATTACTAATCATGGCGTTAAAAATTCAAAATTACCTCGTAAAAGAAGATTTTAGGTACGGCTTCCTTTTATTTTTACCAACTAACACGTTGATCGACAAAGCCTAGTTAAGGTATACATTGTCAACTCTNTTTCACTTGTTCCTAATCAACCCACAAAAAATACAAACGAATGTAAAATGTTTGAGGCTGAACTACAGTACTAATTATTTGTGCCACATTACTAATTATGGCGTTAAAAATTCAAAATTACCTCGTAAAAGAAGATTTTAGGTACGACTTACTTTTATTATTACCAACTAACACGTTGCTTGACAAAGCCTAGTTAAGGTACATTGTCAACTCTATTTAGACGGGGATTTATAACTGCAATACACCTTTCATATAACTGTGACTGTGACTTTGACTGTGACTACTCTGAAAATTACCAGATCTGTCAATATACATTATCCATACCTTAACATTAACACTAATAATTTATTAAGACGTTATACATGTTTGTATTTTCTATATTTACTACTTACCAACCTTCTTTAACACTATATTAATATTATATACAGTTCAATTTACATAGTAAGGGATTTTTAAAACATGCAAACATTTTTTTGGTGCAGCATTAATAACAAATTACTTGCATGTTATGTCATAAATATTGAAAATATATAGCAAACATAATATCTGCAGATCACATAGCTTGACGTATGAATATGGGAAAGTAATTATGGTATATTTTCGAGCTAGCAGGTAGGTTCTTCCTAATAAAATTATACTCTATGTATCACACGCTTGGTAATGAATGTTCATTAAACTAAGACCCGCCTCGGTGGCGTAGTTGGCTAACGCGCTTGTCGTGTTGAGCTTGACTGTTGAGGACGAGGATATCGAGGTTCAAATCTCGGTTGGGTGAACTGGGGGTGGTTTTTTCTAAATGATTTTCCACTCTCCCTCCACGCAAATGCGGGTTCACTTCCTCTAATTCAACCACTGCCAATTCCTAATTCATGAGAGTAATTAGTACTTGAAGCGTATAACCCGAACAGGTAGTAAGACGTGGTGCTAAATATTATTGTAATAATATTATTCATGAAACTCTGGCCTTTTCTCTCGTTAGAGAAACTACTAGAAATAGTGTAATATTCATCCTCATGGCAAATATTCTATATCAATGCAATAAGCGATGTGAATTGACGTCACCTACTAAAAGGACAGGGCATTTATGTGAGGTAAATAAATACCAGTCAAACATCTTAGCTCAGTAGGTAGCGTGTTTGTCTAATGAGCTAAGGGTCTCAGGTTCGATTCACGGCATGGTCGAAAAATTAATTTTTGGTGAAATGTGAGTTTACCCATACAAAGTGATGAATTAACGGCTGGGGACTGGATGTTGTGCCTGTCATAATCTTAAATTAGATTATAAGCATATGAAGCTATGACAGGCCTAGCAAGGCGGTAGTGGAAAAATATATGGCTTGAATAAAACTGAACTAGGCCACAGGCTGGAAAAATAAATGGATGTAAAGAAATTAATGAACATTTGACTTTATTGTTCACTTTTCAACTTTCACTATAATCAATTAATTTAGAGATGTATAAGAATTTTGAGCTTTGGTGCAGACTAAAGTTGTATATCTATTGTGATTTTTACAATGAAGGCATTGGAGCGATAATGCGCTAGTCCACAACATCAATAACATTTATTTTTATAGGCTATTCTAGTAATTGTCTAATTACATAGAGATAATTTCTGGAAATAAAATTTTGTACCAAATTGTGTTTGAATAAGAATTATTTAAGTTTATGAAATAATGATTTTCTTAAAACCTTAAATATTAATATTTCATAATTACTATTTTAGAAAGTATAATTATTTCGCCTCAAGTTCTCAAAATATTAATGTATCGGTTAAACTAAAACTTTAAGTTTTATATTTACGTTAAGATACTAGGACTGAGTATTTAGTTTATTTATACCTTAGCACATGAATGTTTTTTGCTATACTTGTGTGTTCCTGAATATCGTAATATCAAATTATATTGTGTTTTTTTTTTACATTATGATTACTTTCTAAAAAATGAATTAAAATTTATATAACTAATATTATAAATGTACGGCTCATCATTAAAATGTTTAAAATTAATATTTGAGGTGAAAATTATCTGTATATTTTCCCTGTAGAAATCTACTTATTTTTCATCCATAGACATAGCTATCCTGTTAATACAATTAGTGGCAGTATACATACAGCTTAATTAGTCGACTACCGTGGGGGTAATGCAACTCAAAACATACGAGTACTAATGAGATGTTTTAGTAGTTAAATCCTTGGTTTTGTTCATATAAAATTGAAACTCGCGTTAAACTTCTCCGCTAGCTTTCAAAATCTATTCAAAAGGTTTAAAACTAAGTTCAATGTTATATTTCTCCCTGAAGCCCTAATTAGGAGGCTTACATAGTACACATTCACTTGCTTTTGGGGGACGGGGGCTTTAATCACCCGTCCATGCGTACCTAATTCAATGGGGTAGTCACGAGAAAGTACAAATTTAAAGAAAGTGTTGTTGAAAGGAGGAGGAAGAAAGGATTTTGACAAATAAGATCTTATTACATCGAGCTAGGATTAGGACCCATTACTCTCCGTTAATGGCAAATCAGACAGCTACTTACGTCTTATTCCACATGCCAGGCCAGTTCAGGTAGCAATTATTTTTCATCAGATCTTCTTATTAAGCATTCGGAATATAAGCATACCTACATTAAATTATAAAGGATAAGGAAGGGGCGTGGGAGTACGTCACAAGTATTTTCCTTTTGATATCCACATGAATAGAAGAAATATTCACAATGAGATTTTGGATGTTACGTAAGATTAATCTTTTTTTATAGACTATTTGTAATGGCGTATTTTCATCGCACATTTTAACGTTTGTACTGGTTTTATTTTCATTTATTTCCCCCGACGACTTTATTTAACCGAATTAGAGGTTAAATCCTGAAACAGTGTTATACTGAAATATGCAATATTAGATCAATCTCATTCCTAATGGGATAGTATAAGATGTACTGAACCAGCTTAAAAAAGTATTTAGATACAAATATTCCGTTATTTGAGATCCAAAGTGGTTATTTCGAATGCGCCTGTATTAATACGTCCTCCTCGGTCATATAGAACGTATCAATTGCTGTCAGGCCACACGGCTTAAAATATAAGTGTCTGTGTCGTTTTCTGAAACGACTTCTATATTCTCTCTAAGCTTATGTTCCCTTTCACCCTTTACCTACAGTCAACTTTTGTCATGTCAATAAGAAAGAGAGGAAAGAAAACTACGAAACTTTTTATTTCAATATAAAGGGGAAATATCACTGCTTGCTAATTCTCAAATATTAAAAAAATAACTTTTGGAGTCTATCAAAAATTACTGTATTTGTTATAGTAAAGCTAAATCCATAGCCTTTTCCATCAATCCCAGGCTCATAGCTGGTATATATGCTTAAAAAGTCGTTGAAAGAACCTTTCGGATTTATTTTGGCGTGAAAAATATTTTGATAAAACCAATTGGGAAACTAAATTTTTTATTAGAGCCGAATGTCTGCGCATAAATTTCTCGTCACCGAGCCAGTCCCACTAGTACAGAACAAATTGAGTCAAAATGCTTATTAAAACTTGCACGAAATATGTCAGATAGCTTATTCCAAGTTTTGCACCCAATCTCAATATTCTAACACATCTAGAAAATTTTGGTTACCTTGATATATTTGGTTCTAGATAATTTTGGTCTGTTCTGAAAGCTTAATTTTCTAATTTAGCGCCACCATTTGTGTTATACGCTTTAAAGATTAGTAAAAACAAATAATTTGGTGTTCATTCGCTTCACATAAATTCCCTGTCCTGTTGGTAAGTGAAGTCGATTTAAAACAATTGTTGAATTGACAAGAAATATTTTCCAGGTATATCAATATAAACATATTTATAATTAATTTCCCATGAAAGGCCAAAGTTATCATAAATTGACATTATTCAGTGTTGAATACCTATAGTAACCTGTGCATAGTAATAATTAATAACCTATGAGACAGCTATTAAACATTCTAGATATTATTTGACGTATTCATTCAGCAAATTCGTGGGATCTTCAGCTCTTACTTTGGATTGATATTATCAAGATCAATAAAATAAAATGGATTAAAATTTTACCAACTTTGACCACATAAAACGTGTTTGTATTTTGTAAAGGTGTTCCAAGTTTCCATCGGTAAGTTACACCATGTCATGTGTGTGTTTTGGGTGGGGAGGGGGGGCGGTGGGGGCACAGATAATTTAGGTCCATCCGAATCTTAAATTTAGCAATAAAAATACATCAAATAATAAATATGGATTTCAAAGACAAAAATACTTGTACACTCTTGTTTATAAAATGGGAAATCACCTATTGGAGAATGTATCCTCAGCACACCTGACTGGAATGCGAGAACCAGCCTCCTGGACCAGAGGAACAACATGGTGCTACAGCTGAACTAATTCTAAAACTATCATTATAGAGAATGTATTTTACCACTTGCCATATTCCATTAGAATCACATTTCACAGAGTACTCTTTAATTAGGAGGTCAGGGCTCAGTTACTGACCAAATACACATTTTTGGTATGTTTTCCACATATGATTTACTCACCCCTTCATCCACGCTGATATGGATGTATACTACTTCTGCTAAAACACCCTTCTCGTCCCCATCCCTTAGACAAGCCGCTAGTAGCCCGCGTGTTGTTGACTTAGCTAAAAATAAAACAAATGTATTTGGTAAGCAAGAGATGGGTAGTTTGGGGTCACTTAATCTATACCGGTGCGCACACGGGAAAAGAAGCCAGTCTCGCATGTCTTGGTGTGACTTTGAAGGGATGGTTTCAGCTGAAATGTATGTTTAACTTATCAAAATATGTTTTCACCTTTCCTTTATATTAATGCAGGTACTGTACACTTCCTCATCCTGTCCCCAGTGGAGTAAATACTGGCTGATAGCCTGAAGGGGTAGTAAGACGTGGAGAACGGATAGTAATTTGTAGTCAAGAGCTCGTCCTTAAAGGTTTTTATTGATTTGGTGAGGAAATTTAAAAAGATATCAGAGAAGAAGAAAACTACATTTAAAGTTCATACATCAATTCAAAGCTCAAAAACTAATAACTAATTTTTATTTTCATGACGTAACTGCTATAGAATTAAAATTGTATTTCTAATTGTTTCAGGTTGTCGATCTTTTGAATGATCTCTACTCGTGTTTTGACTCCGTAATTGAAAATTTCGATGTATACAAGGTAATATTAATTTAATAACATTATTAGCCATATCTACATGATTTGATATTGTATTATGGTGCACATTTTGTTATTAAGGTGATCAAAAGGAAATACAGATCAAACCACTTTATAAAGAAGAAAATTAATTAATGCTTAGATGGATTATAAATTCGAGGATATAAAAAGATCTTATTTGAGATTGTAAAAAAAATCGGATCTGATTTAATTTTAGAGCTATTGTGATGCTTGTGATGTTTAATCTAATATATATATAGGACGGGCGTAACAACCAAATCTCAAACCATTTATGTAGGCCTACTTAACTTCTTGTGAATTGATATTATAGTCCTTTTTTTATAACTAACCCACAAGTTTTCTATAGAAAATAAATAAACTAACGTGAAAAAAAATCGGAATTGAAGGATACAAAAACAACAACAACAATAATAATAATACCAAAGTGTAAAAGTTAACCTCTAATCTTCACAACACGTTTTCTAAGATTCTGAACCAAGATTCGTAACTAGTCGATACAATTAAAATCTGAATTTGGGATTCTAGATGTGTTGATAAAATTAATATTCGGATTCTAGAAAAAGTGTATTCGACCAATCTCTTGAAATAATATCGATTTTTCTTAACCTAATTCACTATAGTTTATCACAATTTTGGTAAAGTGGATGCACATGACAAATGCATGATATCAGTGGAAAAAATGCAGCATTTGTGATAACAATTTTGGGAAAAATTATCTTACCCTTTTATTATGATTTTCATGGAATAAAACCAAGGTCGTATCTGAGATCTTCTGAGTTGAACGGGCAAGTAACCCATCCAAATTTCAACCCCGAAATAGCTAAATGTTTTCTAGAAAATTGATGATTTAAAGATGTAATGACAATTTGTTGTAAAAATATTTTACTATGACATACTCACAGTTGTTTTGTGGTTTTCAGTTGGTAAAGCGTATGTTAACCGAGCTTAAGGTCTCTGGATAGTTTCCCCTCATCGCCAATAAATATGTATAGTTAATGAACTATCGAGGCTTTCCTTCCCACGGCGATGAATTGGCAAATTAACACCCGTAGGACTGGTTGTTTTGTCTGTTCTATAACTATATCACCTTGTAAGTATAGTGCTGATAATATAATCAGTTGGTTGAGCAAGTTCCAGTTAAATACTCCTGAATCAAAATATATATATTTAATATCTACAGTAAGTTTGATCTCAATCAGCTTGTTTATTTATCCATGTTATTATAAGAACATAACCTACCTGGCTAAAGCGATGTATCTA
>CABFOW010000948.1:81682-133940 GCA_902141385.1 Timema californicum
CCTCTGACAAGACATATTGTGAATGTGAGGAATGCCAGATCTCCACCGTGGTTCGGATTCCACGTTAAAATGTAGGTCCTTCATTTCATCTCACAATCACCCTACCATTACACATTAGCGTAAGTGCGTATAACCCGAACGGGTAGTAAGACGCGGTGCTAATAATAATAATAATAATAATAATAATAAAATAACTAATTTTACATCAAGAGTGGATGTCATTATTTCATAGGGAAGCTGTACCCAAAAAGGAAAAACCAACCTTATTGGTAACAATAATTGTATTTACACATCACAAGTATAAAATACATTAGACAGCTTTTCTGAGCAGAAGAAAGAAACTATTGTAATCAATCGGGCATTAGGGCAAAGTCGTGTCAACATTGAGCCACGTGTACATTTTCAGCGCTAAACGCGGCTAGTTGAAATTTGGCAACATTAACGTAGATCATACTCAAATAAGACATCATAACGACCCTAAGTGAATGGTCTCCACATTTCATGCGTGCAGCGCAACCAAGACATTATAATAACCACAGGCTAGCCGAGTCCTAAATGTAAAAAAGTGAAGCGCAAGTAGGACTCCATAGCCATCTAGATCCAGTGTAAAAGTCAAATCACAACCAAATAACAAACCATTATATAGGATCAAAGATAGCTCTGCTAACCTCCAACATGCCCATAAGAGGTAATACATTCTTAATCTTTGGATTAGTGGCCAATAGGAACAGGACAGGAGAGAGGGAAGAACATAACACGTGCTGTTGAACCGAACTGTTGACGGACAAGAACTCCATAGAATCACATTAGTCTACGAATATCTTCTGCCGCGTCGGTATGCTTTTGTTGTTGCGCAAACATATCGTCACTTGGAGTAACAGACTCTGTTAGATTGTCCGTGGTTCAGGAACCCAGCGAAATCCTTCAAATGGAGTTTAGTAGCGTTTCTTGCAAACTTACAAAGCTTTTGTTACACTAAAAGAAGGACTCATATTTAATACAATTAAGAACCAGCAGCTATTTAAAAGTATATATTATCTCAACTGTGAAACCATGGACAGTAACTTTTTCATAGTAATTCGTCTTACTACCCGCTTGGGTAGCCTATTTACTAATTACACTAATATGTTAGAGATTAAGATGGCTTAGTTTACAAGTTCACCCGCGATTGCGTGGAGGGATGGCGGTAAATCATTTAGGAAAAAACCACCCTCACTGCATCCTCCAGGGATCAAACCCCTAACTTCTCATATTCATCAATCTTTTCTAACATAAGACTAGTGCGTTAGACCATGGTACCAGTGAAACAGGTCAACACTAATATATTTTTTCAACATTATAAAATATATAATCTATGTTACGTAACACTGTGACGTGCCCACCCTACCCCCATGTAACACCATTTAGACATTAAAGCTCCCCCCTTCACCCCTCTTAACAACGTTATGAGGTTTGTGGATGACCCCTGACAGGCAATCGAGTATAATGAACGGCTGACGCCTTGGAACGTGTTACCTCCAATGCGCGTTGTATTTTAGTGCGGTAAGGACCCGTATCAATGAAAAGGCGTGCTAAGGCACAGATCTCTTCTAATATAATTTGACAGGGACGGGAAGGTTGGGGTTTGAATCCTGACATAGTGTACTGTGGTGTTTTATTTCCCTAGATGTGTTCCCATACTCTCTCTCTCTCTCTCCACACTAACGTGGATACATTTTCTTCCAAACTTTCCCGTTTTCGTCACTTCACCATTAGTGTTCATGTGTAAATAGCCCAGACGGGTAATAAGACGCGGTAGGCCTACACGTAATTGTATTATCACACGTTTTAACACTAATTACCGATTAGCTTAATAGGAATGATATATAAATAATGTGCCAGAATTTGCTTTAAGGGAACCAAGGTAAAACCACCCTTAATCTAGTATGCCTGTATAGAGCCTCATGGTCAGAGTCAGGCACGTTAACCGTGCGCTAGAAACCTACCCCTGTGACGTAATAGTTCCTGACTCTCGTAACGAGTACAACGAACTCCGCCTGCCATGTGCGTTCACGAACCAATGGTGGATCTGCGCATGCTCCATGGATGCAGGTCATCTCTGCCGCGATCAATTCTCATGATGGGGTGAGGGCAGGGAAATACGTCATCCCTCAAAGGGGATTCCCGGAAAAAACTCTTATTTTTCATTTATAAAACTACTACGTAGGTCCCTTTAAATTTTTATTTTATTTCACACGCCACTCCTCGCTACCCGGTTCAGCTTATATAATACTTTACGTTACTGGATTAGAAACAATTAAGGTAGAGCTTTGAGGAAATATACCAGTATTTTCGTAGAGGAGAGCTGTAAGCCATTCAGGACAAAATATCCTTGGTAAGCTCGGCTAGGATTCGAATCCCAACTTCCCCGTCACCGGTTAATCAGAATAAATGAACTTGGTATTTTGATAAGGTGAGCATACATCCAGTATTTTACGGAACAGTTCCGTATTTGAGAGCCTCGTCCCATTTTTTAAAATTTCTTTTTGCAGGTCTGAAAAAAAACGCGTATATGTTCCTTATTATCTATGCGTCCCGTAAATTTCCCCTATTTTGAAAATACATGATGTGAATCATTGAAACATTGGTATTTTACTTTATTTCTCTTTCTGAGTTTATTAAAACGTAAAGATGATCCGATATATTTGGTTATAATTTACATGGACAGCCCTGATTTTGTAATTTAGCCATTTGGCGTTGGGAATCCCCGAATTAATATATAATCACTGTTACTGCGTTTCACGTAACGGTCAGTCGGCCTCAAGATCTCAATTTGTATCTAGCAAGCGGGAGTAATATTAATAAGTTATTCATAACAATAATCATAATAATTCAATAATAATAACAATAATAATTAAAGGAGTAGGCCAAGTAGTCAAACTTTAACATGATGGTTTCCCGTATTTGTGTTCTGAGAAATTTATGACCTTATACTTAAACTTAAACCATGCACCAACCAGTGTGAATATAAAAGTTGTATATATATATAGTCGTATAAATGTTTGTTTATTGGCACGCCTCCCATTGGTGGCTGAGTGGTCTAAGACTTTAGGCTCACATTGAACATGGCTGCGGCTTGATTCCAGGTCGAGTGTACTGGGGACTATTTCCCAGGTTTTATAGGTGCTCCACATTCTTACACCTTGCTAATAGGGGTGCACTTCCTTTACATTACTAACCTCATCCCTACACCTTATATGTGATGTTTTTAAACGTAGAATACTAATCTATAACTTACTGAAATTAGTTATACGAATAAACTTAGTTTCCATATATATTATTTTATTTAGTAGAAGTAGAGGTGACCTGATGGTCTATAGGTAAGGTGTCGGACTTCTGTGCTGGGGTCCGGGGTTCAATACTCAGTCCCGGTAAAGATTTATCTGATTACCAAACCCTTCCTTCACCTCTGACAAGACATGTATTAATCACAACTTGTGAATGTGTGGAATGCCAGGCCTCCACAGTGGTTTGGATTCCACGTTAAACTGTAGGTCCTTCATTTCATCTCACAATCACCCTACCATTACACATTAGCGTAAGTGTGTATAACCCGAACGGGTAGTAATACGTGGTACTAATAATAATAATAGTAGAAGTAGACTTTTTTTTAAATTTAAATTGATATCAACAATCGTTTTATACCCTCTGTGCTAGTTGAGATATTTAACTAAGGTGATATCTTTGTCATCGTTAACATAAAACATTTGTTTCAGTGGCCAAATGTTCTAAGGCGTCGTTCTTATATTTGACTGGCCTTCTGATGAAAGTAAGATCGGGGTTCAAATCAAGGTCAGGTCTACTGGGGTATTTTCCCCCTAAATTGTTTCCTCTCTTCTTCTATGCTAATTCTTCCTTCCTCATCTCTACCCATCATAGTAATTATCATAATTTATATTGAGTATAAAATGAACAGATAGTAATACGTGGTAATTTTAAAATAAAAACTAATGACGTTAAAGTTCAAACCACCCAGGTTTGAATCTCACTTTGGCCAAAATAGTGTTTTGTTGATGGGACTTTTCTCTTTCACAGTAATAAATTAACCTGTGAGCATCTGGCTTTTTCATCTGCTTTTGCTAAGTTAGTTAATGAGTCATGGGTTGATATAACTAGTTGGTTTAGAAGAATGAAGAACGTGTTTTGGTAAAATGTTGTTTTTTTAATTTCAGCGATAGCTAGTTTCGGTGTGGGTGAATTTATTTTTCTCCCTACACATTTAATTTAGATAGGTGATATAACTCGAGCCAGACATCACATCGTGACGTGGTAATCTGGAGTCATCATTATAATAAAGTGAAATTGAGACCACTGAAATAATTTAACCATACTTTAAAAAAAATACAACACATATGTATGGGTGAGCGAAGGTCACTTTTTAAATGCGAAGGGAAGATTGACATACTCGAGGTAAAGTCCTTTTTATCTATCACAGCCTTTTTATCTGTCGCAGCTTTTTTATCTAGCACAGCCTTTTTTTATCTATCACAGCCTTTTTTATCCATCACAGCTTTGTTTTATCTGTCACAGCTTTTTTATCCATCACAACAATTTTTTTAATCTATCACAGCCTTTTTATCTATCACAGCCTTTTTTATCCATCACAGCTTTGTTTTATCTATCACAGCTTTTTTATCCATCACAACAATTTTTTAATCTATCACAGCCTTTTTTTATCTGTCGCAGCCTTTTTTTATCTATCACAGCCTTGTTATATATCACAGCCTTTTTTTATCCATCATTCTTTTTTTTATCTATCACAGCTTTTTTATCCATCACAACCATTTTTTAATCTATCACAGCTTTTTTATCCATCACAACCATTTTTTAATCTATCACAGCCTTTTTATCTATCACAGCCTTTTTTATCCATCACAGCTTTGTTTTATCTATCACAGCTTTTTTAATCCATCACAACAATTTTTTAATCTATCACAGCCCTTTTTTTACTACCAGCTAAGGCTACACGCAAATATGATGACTCAATGAAAAACTAAAAGAGCATGTATAACTCAGTGTATGGATGTTATTGGAGCGAAGGGAGTATGAATGTATAGGAGGAAGTGAGGAGAAAGTTAGTGAGGATGGAAGTATAGGCATATGAAGCAAATGCACAGTTTCTTGCATACCCCGTAAGTGAACGTCGCGATTGGGTGTGCATGTATGATAGTAACTCTTATGGAGTATGGAAGAAGAAGGAAGCATTCTAGAGGTAATATACCCGTATTTCCATTAAATGAGAGTGGGAAACAATTTTGGAAGAAACACCCTCAGTAGACCCGGCAGGGATCATTAGTAGACCAGTCTAACACGAAGCTATTGAGAAACAAAGTCGAAGTCAAATACAAGGGCTTTGTTGTCATATAGCGCTGCTTTTGATTTCTAAATTATATATTATGTTTATGTAAATAGAAAGTTTTAAAATAAAAAACAAGAACACAATATTATTTTATGCTGACGGATATAGATTTAGACATGCTTGAGTGATATATGTAATTTAATCATTAGTTGGTGTTTAAATACGGTTTAGTAGATGTTTTAAATATGATTATATGTAGAAATATGTCATTTTAAGTGAGGTATCTCAAATTTGTTGATGATATATCGAAGTTTTCTTAGACTTCTACCTCAACATTTTGAAGCTTCCCATTTCCCCATGAAATTGAAGGGAAAGCAACTGTGAAACTGCTCCTAATTTCGTTGTTGTAAAATAAATAAAACATAAAACCGGCACTTGGGAGAGATTTCTGGTTCGAGTGTAATATTTTATTTATTTCTTGATTAATCGATCATGAGATGGGATCGTAAATAATATGTGTGGAATGTTAGTAGTCTCTTCAAACAGTAATTCACTTGGAAGTATCCTACACACCATCACTGGTTTCACATTTATATTCTGACTTCCTCTCCGGTATTAACCTTCCAAGGACTGACTGCACAAAGAAGTGACTGGTAACAATATGACCTCCCCCAAATCGTACCGGAACTAGAGAAAGCTTGCTCGCTATCAACTTACTTTCCTAGTTTTCTTATCTCTCTCTCTCTCTCTCTTCAGTAGGATGTGCATAGAATCTTATTTTAAAAGAGAGAGAGAGAGAAATCTTTCAAAGTTGTACACGTCTTCGTCTGTAAAGTTGTTTCGTTTACCAAGAGTAAAGGTCGAGTTTAGTTCCAACTGACTTCACTGGGAAAGTTTCCCGATGATGGTTCTTATATTCTCAGCGTTGAAACAGTCCAGTTTTCATGTCAAGGTTCTTTTAGAAAATGCTTACATACCTTCATTTTTTAGATCAACAATGATTACATTTTACTATAATATTATATTGTATTATAAGTGTTATTTTGTAGGTAGGTTGATTATATGGCAAGAGTTTAGGGTGGAACTAATAGTATGGACCAAATTGGTTATACTGGGCCCCTATGACGGATAGTTCAGGGTTAAATTCCCGGTTGTGTTGAGTGTGGTATTTCATAAATTATTTTCCACTCTTCCCCCACGTAGATGTTGGTGCACTTCAACTAAATTAAACTCTCCTCATTCCTAACACATAATTGTAATTAGTACATAAGTACTAGTAAATTAGAGGTACAGTACATTAGTATATACACCCAAACGGGTAGTAAGACAAACCTAATCTAGACGTGCTTGAGTTATTTATATAATTTAATCATTAGTTGGTGGTAAAATACTGTCTAGAAGTTGTTTTAAATATGACTATATGTAGAAATATGTCGTTTTAAGTGATGTATCTCAAATTCGTTGATGATATATTGAAGTTTTCTTAGACTTCTGCCTCAACATTTTCAAGTGATATAATGTAACAAAACATATTTCATAGAAAACTGTATCAAAAATGTTATTGTCCGTCCAATGAAAAGAGTATACTTTTTTGATAAATTAATATTATGAGGTGGTAACACCCAAACATACTATTCATTACTTCAGCAGGGCCACCATAAGGGGTATGCAGACACACGGGACCCCACAATTTGGGAGGGCGACGGAGTGCAGAAAATAAAACAAGATGGGGTGGGAAATTTTTAGCTGCGCGCTTGTTTATTATGTTCTCTGTATAGGAAATCTAGCAAATATTGTCAGAGTGTAAAAACAAATAAAAACATAGTCATGTGATTTGATTTATTGGACGATTGAAGTGAGTTTTCCAATTTAACTCCACCGATTTGCATTTGTTTGTGGTAGATATGTCTCATCATACATTTTTTATCCATTAACTAATTTAATTCAAACTTAACACGGCTGTTCTTTGAACCTCTGTACAGATCAAGTTCGTTGGGAAAGAAAATTGGAATAAAAATTGGGGATAAATTAACCCTTATATATTATAAACATGGATCCTAGCATTAATGACAATATTTATTTTAATTCAGGTCATTTTCTGATACCCTATACCGCTTAAAATTTGTATGTTGTAAGGTGTTTTAAATTTTGAGGAGGAAGTGGAGGAGGGGGGAGGCAGGTAACTGCCCCCCCCCCCAAATCAGGTTTTTCCAGGGATCCAAGCCTGCTAATGGCAGCCCTGACTATTTCTGTTATATACACATTGATTGTATATTTATTAACTTGTTAAAACAGTACCAATGATGAAATGTATAAATAGTGTATATATGTATATAGACACATCAATAAAAAATTTAGCATAATGCCAGAAAATGTAGATGGGACACCTTGTAGCTCATGCATTGCTACTAGGGTATGATGGTGTTGAATCTTCGTAGTGTTTTTCAAGCTCAAATGAGGACCAGTTTTTGTTTACTATCCAAATGACGCGGTTGTTATTCAACAGCAACAAGGTGTTGGTTCAGTTAGCTAGGCACATTCAGTCATTTTGCATAGTATCTACCTTTAAACATGCCTCGTACACTGATAACGACGTTTGAACCCGGCCGGATTGTGAATTTGCTTCAGAATGTGTATACACGAGAAGATGTTGCAGCTATCGTACATCGCAAACAAAGTGATGTCTCGATAGTGTGAAGAAGATTCAAAGAGACACAGAGTATTGAGGACAGACCTCGTGCAGGTCATCTTCCTGTGACAACAACAACCAAAGATCGCTAAGTGCAAATATCCACGTGAAGGTGTCCAAGTTCCACGACCAGGGCTCTGAGAACTTACCTCACCCGAGCATCTGGAATTAACATTTCTTATCTGACTCCTTTTTCAAAAACGGATCAGACGTTTCATAATAAGAACACCGAAACACAGCTGCAGATTAAAGTAGGCCATTTCGATCAGAAATTGGACGATGCAACAGGCTGCTTTGCGCTAAGAGTAAGGTCTCACTGTGGCTCGGCACAAAACGTACGGAGGTCTGGATGTATACAACAGTACAGATATGTTCAGGAGGTCCCCAATTTTGGTGGGGAATCTGTAATATTTTGGGCTGCCATAATGCTAGGCGATCGTACTGCTAATTCCCATAAGAGGCACCTTGACCATATGTGCAGGACATCGTGGAACCCATTGTGCAGGGCAATAGGACACCACTTCATCATGGCCGATGACAATGCCACGCTACACCGTACACACGTGGTTTGGAAGTGCCTCGAACTCAATGACATTGTCCTAATGGAGTAGCCTGCAGAGTCACCGGATATGAATCTGACTAACCATGTTAAGGACATGTTCATTCGTCGTCGTCCCCACCAACTCAAGAATGTGCGGCAGCTTATTGGGGCTGCATCAGAAAAATGGGGCAATCTTGTCCTAGAGGACATGGATGACCTCATCCAAAGCATGCCGGATAGAGTAGAGGAGCTTTTCCTTAAAATGGGGAGAACACACATTACTGAACAGAAATATATATATTTTTATTCGCGATATATAACGTAAACTTTATGAACTGAATGAATATATCAGCTCAAGAGAATTTCTATGAGTGAGAGGACCTATCAATTTTGGCGGGAACGGTATTTTTACACACCTTCCTGGTTTATTTTACTTGCCACAATCGACATGGAACCGACGGCTTTACTTCCCCTCCGAAGGAAGTTGTGCTAAGGATTTTTGTCGCTCAATAATAATTCGTCAACCTCGGTTGTATTTTAACCCACGAACACCGGATATAGAGGCTAGAACTTTACCCAAGACCACCGAGGTCGACAACAGACATGTAAAAATGTCCAGGAATAAGACGAGAAAATGATCTCTGGTTGCCTTCCTAAAATTTAATTTGGTTCCCCAAAATCTCTGTTTGTTTCATGCGTTCCCATTCTATAGGTGTTTTGTTTTGATTTTTTGACTATTTTAATGTATAATATATTTACAAATAAAAGTGTTTATCTTGGTTCTGACATTATGAAAAACTTTTGTTGATGTGTATTTGGCTACCAAATATGGCCGGAAATATTTGGAATAAATATATATTTATCAATATGAACATAGTTCTATGATTACTGCATTTTTACTAGGGTTTTTTTCCACCACATTTATCGGGGAGCACGTGAACCTCATCTGGTCTAGTTTACAAGTGCCGAGGTGGTTGGGTTTTGAATCACGGTTGGGTGAACATGGAGTGTTTAATTTATCTAAATTGCATCTCTTTCTCTCTCCCCACAATTTTAGATTACATTACCTCCCAAATTCTACCTTTCATATCCCTGACTTATTAGTATAAGTATATAAAATCTTCCGGGCTGTTTTTAAGACATGGAGTGCGCAAAAAAACCATTAAATTTGGATGGAAGGGAACACCAAGTTTAGATACGTAATTTAACATTTTTTACTACAAGACATATTTTTGGTCAACATAAATAAAATGTTTCTCCATTAGATACATTTAGTTTAATTTTATAGTAATAATTATCTCAAAATAAGAGGCAGGAAACCAGTTAACCACCCTGAAGGATGTGAGTGGACCAGATAAAGGTAGATGTAGAAATGAAAGGAGAAAGATGGAGAAGACTGATGGAAGGAGAAATGTTTCCAGGCAGACAGAGTTGGAGAAAGCTTGCTCGCAAACATACTACCCGACATTCTGGAGAGGTTCCACGATAATGATGATAGCGAGAATATTCATCATCGTCATCACTAACATCATCAACAGTTCTCTAATATTTGTCATCACCACCGTGATATTTGAACATAATCTTTTTAAATAAAAAGAAAAATTCCTGTTCAAATTTCTCGATACCCATGACAAATATTCAATATCTGTTTATACCCACCTCGGTAGTATATCTAGCTAACGCGCTAGTTTCATGTTGAGCTAGACTGCTGAAGATGGGGATATCAAGGTTCAAATCTCACTATGATGAGCTGAGGGGATTTTTACCTAAATGGTTTTCCACTCTTCTTCTAAGCAAATACGGGTTCACTTATTCTATATGCAACCTTCCCAATTCCCAACCCATTTGTGTAATTGGTACTTAAGCGTATATCCTGAATGGGTAGTGAGACACTTTGCTAAATAAAAAAATAAAATAAAAATAACTGTTGGTATTAGTATGTGTAAGAAAATTCAAACTAATACATCTACAGATCCATTTTTATATTTATTTTGTACAACAAGGGTTTTTCGTAGTAAAAACTGCAAGAATACATATTTTAACTCATGATTCCTTCCACCCCCCTTAAGAGATGTGATTGTGTGCTTGAAGGTCCATGTGTGGCGGGCGTGGTTGGTCACAAGATGCCTCGGTACTGCTTGTTCGGGGACACCGTCAACACCGCCTCGAGGATGGAGTCAAACGGGCTACGTGAGTATCTTTTAGTTAACTCGTTCAACATAAGGGTTATAACAGACTCTTTCTAATTTAATAGAAATATCCTCATACTTCTGTATTTCTTGTGGAAATTCTATTTATGAAGCTTCAAAACTACTTAAACAATTCTCCTGTAATCCTCTTAAAAAATGACTTTATTTACTACTATTTATTACTATTTTACTGATTCAATTTCGAATTATGTAAAAGACTATTGATATAAACAGATATAAAAATATAGTTGATACAAAAAAATATATAAATAATATAAATAAATGTTAACATTTTATTGTTATGAAGCACTCTTAATAACGTTTATACATTAACATGTGTGCTAAATTAATGATCTGGAATCGGGTTGTTGAGTTTGCCGTGTAACTAGGTTGAGGCTGAGCCACCAATGGCCAGTATTATATCTACAAAAACCAATTCAATTTAAAAACTCGCAAAAAATATATTTATTTTCTAATTTTAAATTCGATATTTTCCCGAATCCTCAACTCTCGAAGATCTTTAGGCCACCTCTATACATTCTGAATACTGGCATCACGAGTTTAGACGACTTCTAGCCGTCCGCACAACCAACTTTAAACGAGCTTAGTTCAGTTTCATAGAGGGGTGCGTTCCCCCGGGTCCTTTGACTGGGCCAAAGAGCAGAGGCGAGCGGCACTCGGCAGCCGGAAGGAGTTAAATGCCTTTCACTTGAGCACTTTAAATTCCAGCCTGGTGAATGGTCAGAAAACTTGTAATTCACTCATCTACCCTCTGTGCTATCCACTACCAAGTTCTCAGAAGGACGTCGTCCACAATAGCCAAAAACAACCTTTTACAGAATATCTCAAGCGCCGTTGCCACTTTGCCAACCATTCAAACACGTAACTCAAGTTGTCCCTCTACATGGCCAACACATTTTTTTATTCAGTCGTTTGTGCTCTATTTGTGCTCATATGTACCCAAACATAAACATTTGTGCTGTAAAACTAGCCTTTTTTGATAACACTTAATGTGGCGGGCCAGCTTAAGCTCAAGCTAGCCTGCCACATATTGAAAAACACAATATGACAAAATTTTATTTATGTCCCTCCATTGTGTTTCGTTTGTGCTCATACGAGCCCGAAAATGAACATTTGTGATTTAAAATTAGGGATTCTAGAGAACATTTAATGTGGTGGGCCAACTTGAGCTTTCTCTATACCATAACCTGTAGAATAATTGAGTGCAAGCTGACCCGCCTCATTTTGAAGTATCAATGTAATAAGATTCTGTTTTCACCATTCATTTGTGCTTGGTTTATGCTCATATGTGCCTGAACATGAACTTATGTGCTGTGAAACTAGGCCTCTTAGATAACATTTAAAGAAGGTGATCCAGCTTGAGCTTAAGCTAGCCCGCCACATATTGAAAAAAATATATAAAAAAATATTCTCGCCATTCCATTTTGCTTTATTTGTGCTCATATTTGCTCAAAAATGAACAGGTGTGCTCTAAAGTTAGGCATTCTAGAGAACAATTAATATGGCGGGCTAACTTGAGTCTTTTCTATACCATACCTATATCTCTTAGAACATATTTAATGTAATTCGAAATTTTTCATATCAGCTTAGGTGTCCAAAATTCGGTAAAACATTATTTTCAACATATTTGATGTGATAGATCCAAGTCTGTAAATACATATTTCCTTTAAAACAAATACATTGCTTTGATTTTTATCCTGTTGTGGCAAATTATAATCATGCCAACTGTGCCCGAATTTGGCAAACATTTTATAAAGGGGAAATAATCCTTCAGTCCAAATATAGCTACACTTAGTTGGTAACATAGTATATCTTAGTGCTTAATTTAGTAATTATTTTTTGTAACCAAGGCCAATTTATTAATAAAATAAAAAGTGTTGTGTAATATCCCTTTTTTAATAATCAGGTTCACCTCATTTTAATGAAATCGTGTACGTCATCAACATTCCTACCTTTATAGCTTGCGTACAATAAATACCAAATTAATGATTCCTAAATTTGAGCGTTTCTAAAGACTGTTCTTAATCAACAAATTTATGTCAATCACAATGCTTACATTATTTTTGTAACCTATATTTACTGAGTCACTAATGGCCAACCTAATGGTTTAGTCAGACAATTTTAACTAAACTTAGTACAGATATATAATAATAATAAATAAATATTATTATTACTATTACTATAAAGGATTATGTCCTACGACCGGTACATTCCTCTTGTCGGTGAACATAAACCGCCAACTCTCCCTGTCCTCTGCCTCCTTCAGCTCCCAGAATTTTCTTCCCTCCTTCAAGTCTTCCATTATTTGAAACTTTCTTCTTCCTCCTTAACTCCTCTCTCCCTTGATATTGCCTTCTATGACATCGTGCAGAATACAGTTCCTCCTAAGGGTGCGTACGATCCAGTTAGCTTTGTTACAAATAATAGCACCCTAAATTGTTCTATTCTCATCCACTCTTCCTAGGACTTCCTCATTTGTCACCTTGTCTGTTCACCCGATATTTTTAATTCTTCTCCAGCACCACATTTTAAATCTCTTCAAGTATTTATTTTCCATCTTCTTGAAAGTCCATTACGTGTATAAAATATTAAATATATTAATAACATAATCAAATAATTTTCCTGAAATTAATATTTTGATAAGAAATATTCAATACATAGCAGTGAGTTGTTTGAATTTCACTCAAGTATTATATAGCTTACATTATCTATAATAAATCCTGTATATTAGTAAATGATATAATTTTGTCCCTCCTATACATAATAACTGGTCCAATAGTGTAAGAGATAAATTATAAATATTTCAACTAAAGTAATACTTCAACAATTCCTTAAAAATGAAAAAATATAATACAAAGTAACTATTTGATTTACTATTGCTTTTTAGGGTTAGCCTAGTAACGTGTACTTTAAAGAATTTCTAGTAATTTATTTTGTTATATTATTTATACTATACTCATACGAATAAAAATAGTTGGACAGCTTAACTACTATTATAAACTGATTTTGTTAGAAGGACTTGGTAAAAGACCTTTTTTTCGACCAAAATACTATTTAATAGTAGGATACTCGTAGAAAAAAATAGACCTCTCACAAGGCCCTATAAGAATTTGCAAACCTAATTGTATCTTATTGTATTCTACCAACTCGGTTAAATTCAAAATAAAGTTCTGTTTTATAAATATTGTCATATTATATTTTTTTTAATAAATATTAAGATTAAAATAGTTCACTCACAAATTATATAATTATAACACCTTTTGATGGTACTTAGTATTTACATCAATGAATGCTTTAATTGTTATTTTTTCTTTCGCAAAGAAATAGCGCGTTGCCTCTCTATTAAAGATTATGATGCAAACATTTTAAGTTTTCTTGAAACTCTTCTAATTACAATTTCTGAAAGCACAATCCTAAAAAAAAGCTTGTTAACTTTTGGAGCAATTAATTGACTCCCCATATCATCAATCACCTTTCTTTATTTCTTATATGAGAGAGGTGTTTTCTCATCAATGAAGACATCTAAATAGTATTTGTCCACCTGAGGTATGTGTAGCTGTCCCTAAACCTGAAATACACAAATTTAAAATTGGTGTTATATAAAGTTTTTATTAGACGTGGAAATATTGTTTTTCCAAGTTACTAATGCATTGTAAACTATTTATAGAAAAAGAATTTTGATACTGAAAAACCTATTATCAATGTGTTAAGGATGAGAAAGGTTGGATTTAGAGCCAGTGTACCCAACATTTCTTAGAGGGAGAATGGAAATCAATTTAGGGGAAAATAATCTCAGTACACCCGACAGGGATTTGAGACCCAATCTCCCCACCATCGGCATTCTAGTCTATTGCGAGAGTGATGCCTTACAGCTTAGATCATCCAGCCACTGAATAATGCACCCGGAAAGTTTTTGAAATGTGTGCCGGAGGTGTTCTAGTACCTTACCAAACAAATTTTGTGTTTAGGGATATTGGATAAGGGAGCTATGCATGTGTGTTACCTCTAGAGCAGTGATTATCAAACGTTTTCAGCTGAGGTCCCGTCTTGGTAGGTAATCAAATACCCTCCCCCCTACTTTTTGGAATCGTTATAAATAAATATTAAAAATATTTTGTTTTCTAGTCACGTTATTCTACACAAAAATTAATGTATTACTGGCAGCATACTAGAAAAAGTATATCACCGAAGGTAAAGATGGTTGAGACTTTTGTTTTCATCGATTTTCGAATATTGGGCTTAGACTTACTTATTTGATCTTACTTACGTTGGAAAATGGGATTGAAACAAAATAGTTCTTGTCTTATTAGATAATTTTTAAAGTTGTTCCCTAATTGTTCCAAGCATCCCCCTCCCCGGAAGATTTTCATGCCTCGCAACCCCCAAGAGGACGCACCCCCAAGGTTGATAACCACGGCTTGGAAAGATATTTGTAGCTGTTTTTGAAAACTAAGAGCAAAGGCTTAAAATTAATATAAGTGATAGATATATCATTAAAATTTAAAAAAAAACACTCAAATGTATTAAATGTATACACAATATTTTGGTTAGTGAATAGAGGCTAAATAAATATTATTGAAAGAGTTAAACAAGAAATATTTTAAAAAACTATTGTTAACAAAACATTTTATTTAAATATAATTAAGAGTCTCATACAAGCTGTTTACGATTATTAGTAGGATTCCTAGCAACTAATATTGCAATATAAGTTTGTATTACACCAGAGATTATTTTATAAATCACAATGACATAGAAATTAAACCACTGTTTCAGGAGTAATTTTTAGAAATGCATAAAGAAATTTTATGAAGCTATCACTCATAAACGCTACCATTTAATTATATTATAATTATTATAATAAAAGTACATTGCCTTATTTGGTCGGTATTTTCTTAAGGCCAAATAGATTCCAAATCTTGCAATTCAATTGATGAATCTGTCTATTTAATATCTTCATTTAAAATCTCAACTTTTATTTCAGCAAAGTAAATTTTCCTAGCTTCCTCTCGTTTTGAATTTATATAATTTTTTAGTTTATACGCTCTACTACTTATTTTGTGTTCATGGGTGTGACCTTTTTATCAACTTTCTTTCTGCAAATTTTTTACAGATAATTCTACTATGAAACAGAAACTAGTTGAAATAAAACACACTGATTTAAATATTCAACATATATTTTATTTAATGATTATATCATAATTATTTTGATATTTTTCTAATCTCAATCTTTATACAAAAAAAATCTCGCGCTTTTGGAGCACAGACCACACCATTGACACCTGACACTTCTATTGGAGTCATCCGTCGCCCAGATATATTTTGGTTTTATTTGGAATTCTTCTCATTCATTCTCTACAAATACTGACAACAATGTAAAAGATTAAGTGACTGATACTAATAAAGCTTGTAAAACAATCAAGCAAAAAGGATAATGAGTGGGACAAGCAAGGGCTTTGTTATGTTGTTTGCGAAGGTAAAAATATGGTGGAAGAGGGGAGCGAAGGAAAGTCGATACAAACATCTTGAAGACATCCGAGTAACAAAGGTTAAGCTCGGCCATATTGCTACATGGTGTCAAATGCTAGAACTACAGTTTAACCACATTAGAAATAGAGTATAATGGAAGAATTGCAAGTGATAATTCTTTGCGTCTAGACTATGGAAAGAAAGAATTAAAAATTCCCTAAAATAATGGTTGTTGATTAGAGAGTTTTTTATAAATTAATTTACAAATTAGAAAACATGTTTATTTACATTTTTTAGTATAACTTTAAATTTTAATTTAAAATACATGAAAATAAAATAAATTGAAAAAAATATTTTTTTATGTGGGTTGGCTTGAGGCATTAAGAACATAAAAAAATTAAAACTTTAAATTTTAATTTAAAATACATGAAAATAAAATAAATTGAAAAAAAATTTTTTTTATGTGGGTTGGCTTGAGGCATTAAGAACATAAAAAAATTAAACTAAGAGAAAAAAAAAAGAAATATATTTATTAGTACAATATGGCCACACAATTCTCAAACATAGTGCTATGTGATTAATATTTGAACTAAGAACTGTAATAAAAACTAGATTTTTTTTACTTTATATTATTGAGAATATAGTCTTTAATAGACTTTTTTTTAAATCACGTTTTAAGGAATTGACTGTTTTATACAGCTTAATCTATTGTTGTTTTCCTCACTTAGTTTGTACTCCCACCTTAAGCTGGAGATGTGGAGAACGCTAAAAAAGATTAGGGGTTTAGAAGTTTTATAGCAAAATACTTTGTTTTTGGGTCAAAATGAATCAAATATTGCTCCTATACAAACATAAAATTTAATATTCTTCACACGGTGACCTCAACAGCTCATCTTGAATATCTGTCAAGGGTGTCCTGGAATGTAATGAGAACTGTTTCTTTTCTAAGGACACTATTCTCATGACAGATATTCAAGAACTGTTGATTACACCATGTGAAGAAAACTAAACCCTTTAGATTTTACTGAAGCAATATTTGATTTGTTTTGGCCAAAAATATGTTTTGGTATAAAAATGGGAAAAACACGGTTCTTTCATAGCGTTCCCTACATCTCCAACTTATAACTAGCTACTCCGAACAAAGATGAATATGTAGAGGAGACTTCAAAGATTCTAGGTCTCCATCCCTACTATATTTATTCAAGGAGGGCTAAATTTATCTTTCTAACAAACTCTACTTTTATCTCATAACAGTAGAGTTTATCGTGACACGGGGATGAAAATAAGATAATTTCACCTTTTAATAATCATTTTAAATAATAAAACTTTAAATGTAAAGTCATTAATCCTGCCACTTCTTAAATATTGGAGGATTTAAGATTTAAGAACGTCCACAATATACCTCAAAGTTACACCTGGATATTGACCCCCCACCCAAATAAGCTATATAAGTGTATACTAATGGAGGGTATTTGAGAATAAATTAAACATATTTATTTGTAGATAGAGGGTATACAATAATATTTATGTTTGGGGTGCAACCCGTTGAGATATGAACTCAAATAGCAAATTTCCTGGTCAGAAAAAAACTTCAATCTAACACCCTGGTGCTGATCAGTTTCTTATGACATCAATCTTATGATCAATCCATTATCAAATAATATACATCTATCTTTTTGAATATGTTGTAGAAACTATATCCAGGCATATATCTTTAATAGCTTATAATAAATATCCCCACATTAAAACATAATTAAGGGTATTATATCAATAAAAATGCTATCAATCATTCTTGATAACGAATACTTGAAGCTAATTTTTTTAAACATTCTCATAAAAATGATTTTTCTAGATGAATTTGTAATAGCTATAGCTTAAATAATTAGTGTTATTAAAACATCATTGTGCAAATAATAATATAAAATAAATGTTACGGAACTCCACACGGACTTTCTCGCTCTAGGTTTACAAATGGAGATATTTAATCAAAATTCGTAATACAATATACACTAGCGAACCCGAGAACAAATTGCGCTATACCTACGTAAAACTTTTTTGACTCACGGTTTTAAATATTATAATCTTATTATTTTAAATTAACGTCTTCATTTTTATATTTGGACTAATAAAAAATATCGATATTGGGTCCCCAAGGGTCAACACTTCGGATTAAAATTTTGACTTCCTGTTAAAAAATTTCGTCTTATGGTTATCGCATTGCTACTAAATTTCTCTTTTATAAATTTTGACCAATAAAATAAGTAATTATCGACTATTGAGTTTAAAATGAGAGAGATAGATCATTACTTAAGCAGGGGTGGATCTAGGAGGGCAGCATGGGTGGCACGCGCCCTCTTCAAGAAATTAAACCAATTAAATTATTATTATTATTATTATTATTATTATTATTATTAGCACCGCGTCTTACTACCCGTTCGGGTTATACGCACAACCAAATAAATCAATGTTAAAGTCACTAATAGTTTTATTGTCACGTAATAGTATCTTACCAACCATATTTCATTTTTTAAATTATTATTGGTAATATTAAGATTTAAGACAATCACATTAAGTATTAAAGTGGTGAAAATAGGCATTATTGAAATTAATCCACATTTAAGTTGCGCGCCTCTCACCTTGTTTCACAAACCTTGTTTAGGTTTAAATTCATTTTATCGTTTTTAATGTTACTATTTCAATGATTAATAATAAATACGATCTTTAAAATGATTTATTTTTAAATAACGTGCTTTAAACAAAATCTTTGAATAATACCACACACATAACGGGTTAGTATGTCTTAGTGGTAAAATTTATATTTAGAATTAGAGATAATTAGCTATAATATAGAGCGGGGCTCGGTTGTTCGAAATCTGAATAATTCCATCTATTTTGTCTAAATGATTTAATAGCTAAAAAAACTATATACATAATAATTGTAATAACGTTTAAATTTATTTCCCTCTTAATAATCCTTATTTAATGATACTCTTATTATTTGCCTATAGTAAATTTCAATACTAATAGCAAATTTTGAATTATACCCTTTGTTAGAGGATTATTCTCAAGTTTAGCATTACACTGAACAATTACTTACAGCCTTACTCTCAAATTTTGAAGTATTTTATGTCAACATTTTTTGAGGTGCGTACCCCTCCCCGACCCGATTTAGATAGGAGCACCCACCTCTACCCCACACCCAGGTGTTATTTTTAAGTATTTATTTAAATTAAATTTGTGAATGGTTCATAATCTGAAATAAGTACGCCAATTATGTACAGCTCTGCTAACATTTTATTAAACTTTACCTGCTTCGGTGGCAACATGGTTTAAGGTGACACTCTTGCGTTAGTATATAATACCGATGACAGGGAGATCGTGGTTCGAATCTTAGCCAGGGGAACCGAGGGCGTTTTTTCCTAAATTGTTTTCCACGCTCCGTTAATGCAAATTAGAGTACAATTCCTCTAAAACAAGTTTTTATCATCCATAACTCATTAGTATACAAGCGTATAACCTGAACAGTCATTATTAAGACGCAGTGCTAAATAAAACCACTATAAGTTATTATTCTTCCTATTAAAATCAGGATAAAGATTGAGACCGAGCAAACTCAACCTAAGATACCCTAACCTTGCTCTTCCTCTCACTAGGAATTGATTTTACCTCGGACATACTGTTTGGAGTAGCGGAAGTTCGTCTTGTTGGCTTATTATAAACTTTAGTCCACTATATTATGAAATGAAGTGCTCAATACACCTGTTTATTTATTTTTTCTGGTTGAGTTAATGGTGGCCATTTCCTTCAAGTCGAACCAACGGTGCCCATTCAAATAATTCCATAGAAAGGGCCCAATCCACCATCTCTCATAAAGAACAACAAATACAGCTTGAACCCAAGTCTGTTGAAATTAATTGTAATGGTGGCTGTCAGTTGTTGATTAATTAAATTTGCCCAAATTTGAATTCCCCTGATATTAAATAGTGTAATAATTATTTCAATGTTTGTCAGTGACTGGAAAGTCCTAGTTCGAATCCCTTTTGGGTGTATCGAGGACGTTCGCATTTTCTTTCTATTCTAAAGCAGATACACATTATCTTCACTATACTTTCTTCATTCCTACTACTACATAATAACCCGGAAGTTTAGTGGGACGTGGGGCTAGTAAATATTATTTATTAATTTTATTAGTATATTTTCACGCCTTTGATAATGTTTACTACGGCAGTTTGATTAATTGAGAAAGTGGACTAGTTTACATACTATATTTGTGTTATTTAACCATTTTATCAAACAGGCTCACATAGTATATTTTTGCTGAAAAATATTTACAAATTTAATCCATCGGGTAAAGTCATTAAAATGTGTATGCTTGGTTTGGTTTGAATTCAGTTAAATTACATTTTTTTCATAATTTTGAACAGCCTTGGTTCGTTTAAATTAAAATAGGATGAATTGTTTTTGAATAAAAATTATCGATCCACTTTTGACTCTATTTCCTTGCGTTAGTTATATTAAATATTTAATTCTCTATTTGGTTAAGTTTCACTAAAATTATTTTTATTTTGCTTATGGTTGATACACATTTTGAAATTTGAACACCTCTATCATCGAAATTGTTCGAAAAGCCACTGCAAATTAGAGATCTAATTTTTAGTTTATCTACTTAATCCGAAGGTTTCATAAAATGTTATTGATCGGATTTCAAAAATAGCTTGGTCTGCCACTGCTACTGTAGGAGTTTCACAATTGGTTGTTAATGAACGTTTACTCCGGTGTAACAGTCCTCAAGTTGATTTTCCATACATTTAATTTAACGTATTCATACATCAAGTCATGTTGGCTTCGTCTGTTTCTTTTGGTAGATATTGTCAATACCTATAAAATAAACATTAATAAAATGGTAAAAATATTATTAATTTTGGGCCACAAAAAAATATGTTTGTATTTTCTAAAAGGACTTTTTTCCCCTTATGAAAAATAGATTGACCAAGTGAACATTTCATATTGTCTTGTCATCCGTAAGAATTCACCTGGCTGATGGTAGTTGGAGCGTTGACAGCCATAGCAGTAAACATCGAGACTAAGGGCCAGTTTCATAGTCAAATTTAGTACGCCTCAAGAGCGGCGCTACTCTAAGTACATGACGACGCCTACCTAAACCAGAATGGAATGGGCCAGTTTCCTATGCGAGAACGGCCCATTCCATTCGAGTTTAGGTAGGTGTCGTCTTGTATTTAGTATAGCGTCACACTTGAGGCGTACTAAATTTGGCTATGGAACTGGCCCTAGGGTTGTCAAGACTGCGTGCTGAAGAGAGAAAGAGAGAGAGGGGGAGGGGGTGGATTTACTGCTAGTCTCGTTTATTCCTTTTGTCATGTCATAATCGGATTCACACAACGTCGCAACTTGGGTGCCCAGCTTTAGAAGGAGAAATAAGGGGTAGCTGGATGCCTTCCACCCATCAGTCACCCACACGTTTCACGACCATGTCTGTCCGTTTTCTTCGCGACTCGGGGAAAATGGCAGTGTGGACCAGGGAGGGAGGCTAGGATCTTTTATTTGTATCAGGGTGGAGTTTCGAAAAATAGGAGTGGGTGAAATATACGAACATTCATATTATGTTGAATATTCTAATTTGAGCGTAAGTATATTCAACTCCGTTATTTGGCCTTGTATACAGTGTCTCTCATTTATATATGTTCTTAATATTATTTGATTTTAGCTTGCTAAATTTCCAAGAAAAAATTCCAAGAAAAATAGCAAGCTGAAACTTAGCATAGGGCAGCGTGATCCAAGAAACCTAAGTGTGTGTTTCCCTTATTTGTTTTCTTCTTTTAATAGCATACACATTACTTTTTTTTAGCACCGCGTCTTACTATACATTCGGGTAGTACGCTTATATATTACTTAACTCTGGATTTATTGGACTCGGTTGTAGTCAACTTCCAAACACAAAAAACCGGATTTTTTTTTCTAGTTCACATACATTTCAATAAGGTCAAAATGGTAAACATTTTGTTATTGTGAACCATCAACTTCAGTTTTAGTGAACTTATAAACTAAAATGGCTAAGGAAAAATGTAATTCTAACATTGTAACTCCTGGAAAACTGGCTTATATTGGTGTTTGAAATTAAAACTAAAGAAACTTTTTCTATACCAGAGTTATTATTTTGGTAGAGCATAGAGCAACTGAAATTATGGAATGGGAAGGAGACGAGAATCTGATTGCAGACAGCCAATGCACCCACCTAAGCTTCATACTGTGGTTGCAGCAAGCAAAGACTTTTTGCTGACGGTGACCTGGTGGTATAGGGGTAAGGTGTCGGACCTTTGTGCTGGGTGTCTGAGGTTCAATCCTTGGTCCTGGCCCAAATTTATCTGTTTACCAAACCCTTCCTTCACCTCTGACAAAACATCTTGTGAATGTGGGGAATGCCAGGCCTCCACCGTGGTTTGGATCCCACATTAAACTGTAGGTCCTCCATTTCATCTCAACAATCACCCTACCATTACACACTAGCGTAAGTGCGTACAACTCGAACGGGTAGTAAGACGCGGCGTTATTAATAATAATAACTTTTGACAAAAATTATTAAGGGGTGTGTCAATCGCCACTGTTCAGAACTGTTTACGGTGGATGTGTGACCGTTGATGCAGAGTATTAAATGTAATTCAAGGAATTGCTACAATTCATCACTGACCATTATTTATAAATTAAAGATTTTATTGATATGGACTATAAAGTAGCCTATTTTCTTTGTTTTTAGCACCAATACCTACCTAATAACCATTCTGGCTATACAATTCAAAACCAATTAAGTTAATGCGTTAGAGATGAGGAAGACTAGAATATAGAAGAAGTGTACTCGTATTTGTGTGGATGTAGAGTGGAAAACAATTCAGAAAAGACCCTTAGGTCACCCAATCAAGATTCAAACCCAGATCTTCCCGTCATCAGCAGCAAAAAAGGCCGAAGTTAATAAAATAAAATACTTCACTTATGGTAGAAAATTGGAATATTTACATGCATTTTCCTTAAATAACTAAAAGAGGGTGAACATTTACCATAAAGTTGTGTATATAGTGTATTGTGAAGTTAATAATATGCTCTGTCTGATTTAAAAAAAAATCAAAGTGTTTCCATTAATTTGCACAACAATGTAGATCATCCTAATTTAATATAGTTTTGATAATTTTCTGTCCGCATGAATTATTTGAACACTTCTAAACATCCTTGAAATAAAAAAATTGGAATTCCTATGGATCTTAATATAATATTTTAATAGAAAAGAGTAAAATCATTTTTTTAATGTGGTGGATTTAAAATAGAGTATCGAATTAGGTCAGAAACGTTGAAAATGAATAATTCACTTCTATAAACTGTAAACTGTTACTATATAACTTTAATTAGAATTAACTTTTTAACAACCATTTGTACTGTGTCACTCATATTCTTTTCTTTTTTTTTCACTGACACCAACAGGCAAGAGTTCAAAAGATTGTGTATAGAAAAGTTGAAGCATAATCTTCAAAATAAATGTCAGCTTTTAAAATATGTTCATATTTTATCTCTTTTTTGATTATTTTCACGTTTTGTAATACAATTTAAACCAATAAATGATTAATAATATATAACAATAAGCATATTTTAAAATTGTTTTACTGTTCCCTGTAATTTATTTTATATACTAAAAATAACAAAGCTACTTTACATATACCTCGTGCGAAGAACGGGTACACCTGCCAGTATTACTTTACTCATACATAAATCCATGTGTTAATAATAATAATAATAATAATAATAATATTAGCACCGCGTTTTACTACCTGTTCGGGCTATACGCTTTTTAAGTACTAATTACGCTAATGGATTAGGAATTGGGAAGGTTGTATTAGAGGAAGTGAACCCGCATTTGCGTGGATGGAGAGTGGAAAAACAATTTAAGAAAAACTACCCCAGTTCACCCGACCGAGATTCGAACCTTGATCTCCCCGTCCTCAGCAGTCGAGCTCAACACGACTAGCGCGTTAGCCAACTACGCTACCGAGGCGGGTAAAACACGTGTTATCTGATGCTTTCAACATATATACATATGTATATTATCAATACCTATAAAATAATAACTACAATATTGATTGTGAAATTATATCAATTTTGATCGCGAGGTAATTTGTTTGTATTTTCTAAATGCTTCTTCCTAATAGGTTCTTACCGAACATAATTGTGTTTCTTATTAACATTTATCTTTAGTAATAAATATATGGTTTAGCTAGATAAGTCTTTTCATCAAACTAATGGTTTTATTGTTTGAACTCTTTTATATATATATATATTAAATATAGAGGCTATATTGAAGACCATCAATTGTTCGCAGGGATTTATGTCCCTATCTTTGCTCTCGGCAAGCTATTGCTTACCACTGAGCCCTCCTAGTTCAGGCCAGAGACATAGCTTAAGGTGGCCAGTTGAAGTGACATGTTTGAATGGTTCGTTGTTACAGCCTTGAAGATCCACGTCAGCCCCAGCACCAAAGAGGTCCTAGATATCTTCGGCACATTCGAGGTAGAGCTGAGGGGGGAGGTGGAGATGAAGGTGCGTACGTTCTAAACACTCGTTTTTTATTAGTAGTACGCTTAGGACCCGGGAACTAATGACATTGTCTAAGGGATCGGATGGGGACGGAGGCTTAGAGTAAATGCATCCGCATTAGCGTTTACAGGGGAATAGAAAACCACTGGGATACACCCTATGTGTAAAATAAACCAGTACACCAGGTTGTAACTGAAATTCCAGTATAATATGAGTATGATGCCTTATACTGTGTGCCTAGTAATGCAAATTAAATATAAACATAGTTTAAAATCCAGTTTAGTGTTATTTTGATGCCTTTGCCTGTGTAACCACCAATGCACATTTAATATAAATAGTCCACTGTCCTGTGTTTCAGGGTAAGGGCAAAGTGACTACGTATTGGCTTCTCGGGGAAAAGAACCCCGAGCGGGCCAACGCAATTGAAACCATGACGTACACCCCCGGAAAGACTTCAAGCGCCACCTCCATCCCGGCGCTGACAAGTCACGCCGACACACCCCCGGGCTCCATCAGATTCAACAACGTCACCGTTGGAGTCAAATCCCCGACAACGGCGAAGAGCGGCGTTTCGTCAGCCGCCACCGCGCCCACGAGCAACCACGTGACTCCCACCACAACGACGCCACCGATGCCCAACAACAACAACAAAAACAATCCTATACCCACCGCGAACAAAAGCGATAATGGGTCCATTGGTTCACCTTCGATATTAAATAAAACTAATCATAATTCTTCGAGGTCTAACAACGTCCCCACATCGATCCGAAGTAATAATATCTGCAGCTCTTCGCCGCTCGGGAACAAGGGTGTGAATTCTTCAACGCTGATAAACATGAGCAATAACATAACTACGTGCTCCCCAAACGCAACGACGCCATTGTTATCAGCAGTGCCAAGCGACTCTAATGTTTAGATGAGAGACGAGGTAACTGGCCGCGGTAGCCATTTTATTTTCTCTCTTTTTATCTCTTTCCTCCTAGATATTGACTTCCGATTACGGTGGGACCAGACTGAGGTGATAGCGAATATCTTTGTTTGAAATGATGAAGGGTAAATGTTGATTATTTTTTTAAATTTAAAGGAGCTATATGTATGTTGACAAGTTTTAAAAAGATTGTTAAAAAGTAGTAGTTGTGTAAACTATTCGATGGTTATTTACCACAGGGGAAATAACTCTAAAATAAAATACCATATTAATGTTGTATTTTAATACTTAACGCTAGAAGTTAAACCCGACATTAAATATGTATATATTATTATTATCTCGTTTTATATGTTCCAAAAATATTTAACTTCAGTAATTTTTAGGGGCTTTGAATAATGTTTTCAATCACGTCATATCAGTACTATTTTAATTTCATTCAACCCCCTTTAATTAGCGTCAAAACAAAAGCAATACAATGTTTTTAAAAATGTGTAATAAGTAACAATAATCTTATCTAAAAATGCAAAATTATATTAAGCCAAAATAATACCATGGAAGATTTGAATATACACCATATATTATATAAAACTATAAAATTGGCAAACAATTATAATATGCGTTACTAAACATTAATAGCATATTGTTTTATTAACTTAAAATTGGATGTTTAAATCTAATAGTTTAGATATTAAATTATAGTATCGTCCCCATATATCAATCATTATCAAATAATTTATTAATATATATCCGAATGGGTAATTAATTAACATACTTTCCTAAACATAAAATATTACTAAACATTCTAATCACAAAAACTAATAACTTGATTAAACCTATTTTTACCGGTACTATCATAATTATGTATATGAGGATTACTGTAAAAATTAATAAGGATGCTGCAAACCTTAGCGATAGGCACGTGTACAAAGGCTTCTTCAATCTCGTCGTGTCTGGCTTGCTGTTGACGGGGATGTCGAGATTCAAACTCTGACCTGATATCTTGAGCTGAGGTTTCGCTTAAGGCTTATGTCTAAGCTACCTTCATGAAAATGTTGGTACAATCCCTCTAAATTTAACTTTCTCCATCTTAACCCTACGCGGATAGTTTGGATGGGCGGTAGGATTCATTATTCGCAAACCATCTTAGACAAACAATTTTAAGTACTCTAACTAATAATAGAAATATTATTTTAGTCTAGCTCTGATTATTTATTTATATAAGAACATATTCCATTTAAAACATTAGTCATTTGATTGTTTTTGAGAGTTCAAGTGAGATTTAACTTTATTTTAACATTATAATTGTTGGACTAGACTGCCGAAGAAGGGGAGATCGGGACTCGATCAAGGCCGGGTGCACTTAGATATTTTTCAAAATAGTTTTCCCCTGTCCTTCAACGTTAATACGGGTGCATTTCCTTTAAATAAACCTTATTAGTTCCTAGCCCATTAGTGTAGTTAATATTTAGGCGTAGGCCTATAACCTGAACAGGTAGTAAGAAGCGGTGCTAAAAATATATTTATTATTCGGATAGCCATTTTTGCACTTTTGATTAACAAAAGATAATGCTAATGTATACATTGTTTGGAGCCTCCTTTAATATTTTCATTGTTATATAAAAAAATTAAATAACATCTATTGAAGATTTTAATGATTTAAATATGTTAAATTTGATTAATAACAAAGAAAATGATAAGGTAGTTCCCAAACAATTTTGATTCAAAACGAAAAGGTGTTGATCCATACATGTCAACTTTCTATGTCTCCTTTTGGGACTACTCTTATAGCAGGGGCGTTTAGTTCCATCCTTGTTTAGGTCATTAGAGCATTAACATTTGTATTGCACAATTTTAACATGTAATTATAAGCTATAAATAATGATTTAATTATCTCAAATCATTACAGCTCACGAGTTTTAAGCGGTCAAATTTGCTATTTTATGTTTTTTGCATAACCATTGTCAAGGAAAAGTAATTAATGAATGGGGTTGAAACTTGGTTAACTTGACATGTATATTAGGTGTAAGCATTTAAACATTGCTAAATACATTATAAATATTAATATTTCATTGAAATAATTATATTACAAATATTTCATTAACTTCTATTAATATATATTTATATTCCGGCCCCGTGGTGTTGTGGTCAGTGCGCCTGGCTACGAGTCTAGGAGTCCCGGGTTCGATTACTGCCTGGTACCTTGGGTATTTTTCCCGAAAGGTAAATTATCCCAAAGGTAACTAGGCTTTGGATGGTTAATTTTAAGTTAGCCTAAGAGGTCATTTTGGTTCAACAACTTAATACTCACTATCATCATCACTAGATCTCATTGGGACAAGGAAGGAGCCTCCACGGAAAGGATGTACGATTAGTACATTTGGTCGTCCTCTGGGCAACGGTACATTAGTACTGACTAATCTTTCCACTACTGGGCTACGATTGATGTAGCCCAAACGCGCTATGTATAAAATATTAATATATATTAATGTTTTATTAAAACGTTATTTTTATTATGTTTCATTGTTTGCGCCTCTTATGAATGTCAAGCTATACTAAATTTTACCCCCATACATTGAATATTTTGCCTTAACAATGGGAACCCGCCTCGGGGGCGTAGTTAGCTAACGCGCTGGTTTTGTGTTGAGCTAGAATCTCACTCAAGTGAACTGGGGTGGTTTTCCTAAATAGCTTTCCACTCTCCATCCACGCAAATGCGGGTTTATTTCCTCTATATTCAACCTTACTTACTCCTAGGCCATTAGCACATTTAGTACTTAAGCGTATAACCCGAACGTGTAGTAAGACGCGATGCAAAGTATTATTGTTATTAACAATGGAACAAAATTAGAGTAAAAAACAAGTTTGATCCCTTATAGCTCTTGAACTGTAAGGATTTGAAATAATTAAATCACAATTTTATAGCTTATAGCTATACAATTGTTAAAATTGTGCAGTAAAATTTTAGTTGTAAATTACCTTTATGGACACCGCTTACATGAAAGGTCATATTCTTACGCCGTAGTGTTTCTTAGATGAATGGTATTTCTTCAGCATAAAAATCACAAAAATAAACTTCAATTATTTTAACATACTATGTTGTGATCCTATTAAAAGCTTAACTATGGTGGAGGTAGGCTAAATCTTTGTTTCTGACCATTTATTCTGATCTAGAAACTGCAACATTTTGCTTGAAGCTTCTTTTAAATTGAGCCATTTATAATTGTTATCGAGGTTATTTTTACCTTTAAAGCGCGGTAAACCCAACAACATGTAATGGGAAAGAAGATCTTGGTCACATTGATTGCACACAAATTATACCCAAATGAATACGATATTTGAACAATTCCATGACTTATTTTCTCTTTGTTTGGTTAAGTACAAATTTGATACGTTGTTAAAATTTTATTTACCATACATATTTACCTGGTCATCTTTTAAGATATGAATATAAATAAATGATCACTATCAATTTTTCCCCATACAACCAAAAATACCTCTTCAATTTTGGGTTTAATTTACTAAAGCTTTTTAATCGTTTTTATCATATATTAAGCTGTTGGTAAATATACAAATATTCATCAAAAAAGCAAGCGTCCATCAGAAAAAGATATTAATATTTACAAATAGAAATGTGTAGACTACAATAAAAATATATGATATAGGACTCGTTATATTTCCTAGAAGGTACAAGATATCCGATAAATTGTTGGGTTTTTATTAGCACTGCGTCCTTCTAGCCATTCGGTTTATACGATAAATTTCATTGTTCATAGCAAATATTGCACAATGCTGGGTGTTCACACGGCTTCATGCTGTGGCCACAACATCTTGTACAATCCTGGGTGTTCACACGGCTCCATGCTGTGGCCACAAAATCTTGTACAATCCTGGGTGTTCACACGGCTCCATGCTGTAGCCACAACATATTGTACAATCCTGGGTGTTCACACGGCTCCATGCTGTGGCCACAACATCTTGTACAATCCTGGGTGTTCATACGGCTTCATGCTGTGGCCACAACATCTTGTACAATCCTGGGTGTTCACACGGCTTCATACTGTGGACACAACATCTTGTACAATCCTGGGCATTCACACGGCTTCATACTGTGGCCCTAACATCTTGTACAATTCTGGGTGTTCACACGGCTCCATGCTGTGGCCACAACATCTTGTACAATCCTGGGTGTTCACACGGCTCCATGCTGTGGCCACAACATCTTGTACAATCCTGGGTGCTCACACGGCTCCATGCTGTGGCCACAACATCTTGTACAATCCTGGGTGTTCACACGGCTGCATGCTGTGGCCACAACATCTTGTACAATCCTGGGTGTTCACACGGCTGCATGCTGTGGCCACAACATCTTGTAGAATCCTGGGTGTTCACACGGCTCCATGCTGTGGCGACAAGATCTTGTACAATCCTGGGTGTTCACACGGCCCCATGCTGTGGGAACAACATCTTGCACAACCCTGGGTGTTCACACGGCTCCATGCTGTGGCGACAACATCTTGTACCATCCTGGGTGTTCACACGGCTCCATGCTGTGGCCACAACATCTTGTACAATCCTGGGTGTTCACACGGCTCCATGCTGTGGCGACAACATCTTGTACAATCCTAGGTGTTCACATGGCTTCATGCTGTGGCCACAACATCTTGTACAATCCCGGGAGTTCACACGGCTCCATGCTGTGGCCACAACATGTTGTACAATCCTGGGCGATCACACGGCTCCATGCTGTGGGCACAACATCTTGCACAACCCTGGGTGTTCACACGGCTCCATGCTGTGGCCACAACATCTTGTATAATCCTGGGTGTTCACACTGCTCCATGCTGTGGCGACAACATCTTGTACAATCCTAGGTGTTCACATGGCTTCATGCTGTGGCCACAACATCTTGTACAATCCCGGGAGTTCACACGGCTCCATGCTGTGGCCACAACATCTTGTACAATCCTGGGCGATCACACGGCTCCATGCTGTGGGCACAACATCTTGCACAACCCTGGGTGTTCACACGGCTCCATGCTGTGGCGACAACATCTTGTACAATCCTGGGTGTTCACACGGCCCCTTGCTGTGGCCACAACATCTTGTACAATCCTGGGTGTTCACACGGCTCCATGCTGTGGGCACAACATCTTGTACAATCCTGTGTGTTCACACGGCTCCATGCTGTGGCCACTACATCTTGTACAATCCTAGGTGTTCACATGGCTCCATGCTGTGGCGACAACATTTTGTGCAATATTTTGTACAATAAATACTGTCGTGTGTACCGTGCTTAGAACTTAAAAGATAAGATAATTAATCCTCTAGAGAGATGTTGATGCCCTTCCATTACATTTTATAAAAATATATATTTTGGAATAGCCAAGACTTGGTTACAAATGAAAGGTTTCTGGGCTTATTAAACTCTTCTCATTGCTCTGGTAGACGGCCATCTTAAAAGCAGCTGCCCTAGCACAGGGGTCTTCAAACCCTTATGGTCCAAGAGCGCAAGTTTCTCTTTCTTGTTGGTTCGCGTGCCGCAATACTGTGCAGACAATATTAGGATTTAGCTCTTAATATATTATTTCTCTTTTGGCGTCTTGAGTGTCTCAGCGTTGATGAGCGAACGCCAACAATGCTTAATATGTCCAAATACTCCCTACTATGTTCAAACGCGCCTGACTATGTTTAAACACTCCCGACTATGTTCAAACACTCCCGACTATGTTAGAACACTCCCTTATATACTATAATAATCATTTGCTGGTTCAAGGTAAATGTCTATAAAAACGTGATATTTTTCAGACCGTATAAAGCAAAAATCCTATTTAATTTAACTTATTAATGGTATTATTTAATAATGTAAATTTATCATTTTCTCTATTTAAATAATTTGTTAACGTTCATGAATGGGTGGGCCCCAAAAAATATTACGGTGGGGTGCGAGTGGCCCACAGGCCGTAAGTTTAAGACCCCTGAACTCACGTCTTAATATCATGGTCGTTCCCCTTTACGGCAGTTTGTTTATAATCGCTCCACTCCGAAAATCTAGTCGTAAGTGTAATCGTCCAGAGTACCCATTTCAACAACTGTGCAACCATAGTGCTTTCCTGTTAATGAGCGTGTAGTAATTGTGTTTAGCTGTGCAATGCAATTACTAAATGAGCCGGACAATCTATCAAATTAGTCTGTCTCCTCAAAACAATCTCATTGGACTCGGTGAAAACGTAGTTTGATCTTCAGTCATCATTGCTAAAAACATAAATTATTTACAGGACTCAATAAAATTTAGATCATGAATTGGGACCTATATGAAACCTGTAGTCACGTGGAGAAAAGGAGTCATATGTCTATTTTGGTGATTAAAGGGAGGCTGGGGTTCAGATCCATTATCTGCGTACTTAGTTGTTTTTCTTAGAGGGTTTCGCGCGCTTTTTCTACACAAAGGGTGGAATGTTTTTTCTTAAATATACACACCTCATCCTAACCTCAAGAAAATATGTGAATAGTCTGAACGAGTAGTAAACGTAGCACGGACAAAGCACTTAATGTTGAAAATATTAAAAATATGTTTCTTACTTTCCAAAACATAATGTAACAAATAGCCGAAACTATTGTTAAAGCGTGTTAATGGGGATAATACCACTAGGAAATCATATTCTGAAAATTGAAAAATGACACCTGGAAACGGGAATCGAACCCGGGACCTTCGGCTTAGTACGCCACTGAAATCATATTCTGAAAATTGAAAAATGACACCTGGACACGGGAATCGAACCCGGGACCTTCGCAGTAGCGTACTAAGCCGAAGGTCCTGGGTTCGATTCCCGTGTCCAGGTGTCATTTTTCAATTTTCAGAATATGATTTCCAAAACATGCTTAATTCTTAGTGTTTAGTAACAACATATTTATTGGGATATATTTTAGTAGGATTACAGTAGAAACGTATTTTAAGAAAATAATTACAATTTAAGCTTTTACCATTGATAATATTTTACTATTTCATTGATATTATTTTAGAACTATTGATATTATTTATGTAAAGTGTCAGCTATTAATCATATTAAAATAAACGTATATACGAGTAGGCCTATATCCTGGCTAAATTGGACTGTAGACATATACAGTATCAAAAAATCATGGATAAAAATAATATATATTCATTTATTATTCAATGTTAAAATATAATAGTGCAAGAAATAATTCCATTAAATCATTCATATATCTAAATATACCTTTTTAGTTCCACCAATGAGATTGTATAAGATGTAGTTGGAGCCAGGCACTCATACAATTGTGTAAGATGTGGTGGGAGCCACGCCCTTATAATATTGTGTGGGATGTGGTGAGACCACGCCCTTATAATATTGTGTAAGATGTGGTGTGAGCCCCGCCCTTATAATATTGTGTAAGATGTGGTGTGAGCCCCGCCCTTATAATATTGTGTGGGATGTGGTGTGAGCCCCACGCTTATGATATTGTGTAAGATGTGGTGTGAGCCCCGCCCTTATAATATTGTGTGGGATATGGTGAGACCACGCCCTTATAATATTGCGTGTGATGTGGTGAGACCACGCCCTTATAATATTGTGTGGGATGTGGTGTGAGCATGTGAGCCCCACCCTTATAATATTGTGTAAGATGTGGTGGGAGCCACGCCCTTATAATATTGTGTAAGATGTGGTGTGAGCCCCACCCTTATAATATTGTGTGGGATGTGGTGTGAGCCCCGCCCTTATAATATTGTGTAAGATGTGGTGTGAGCCCCACCCTTATAATATTGTGTGGGATGTGGTGTGAGCCCCACCCTTATAATATTGTGTGGGATGTGGTGTGAGCCCCGCCCTTATAATATTGTGTGGGATGTGGTGGGAGCCACGCCCTTATAATATTGTGTAATATGTGGTGGGAGCCACGCCCTTCTAATATTGTGTGGGATTTGATGGAAGACATGTATCTTTAAAGATCAGCTCTAGTCCAGAGACATACGCTATTCTCGTGATTATTTTTTCTTCATATTTATTAACTAAGATACGTGGCTTAATGTACGGTCTTGGCTCACACAACTTTGTCCGAACTAATATCTATTTTTAAACTATACCCTTTACTAATGAAATTCTACATTACAAGTAAATATCCTTATATTTTATATTAGTAACCTTTATACTTTTATAAATAGTTTTTTCAAGAACATGAATGCAAAGATATGTTTATCAAAAAGACTGATTATATTTACAAAATTAATGTAATAACTTTCGAGATTTTTATGTATACTTCCCTTTAGAATGGTGATTTTTTTTTAAATTTTGTATTTTATATTTTAACTAAATCTGTATTTAATGGTTTAGTTTATTTTTAGCAACTAATCTCACTAACTGTTCAGGCTATAACCATAGTTACCAATTACGGGAGGTTGACTATAGAGGAAATGTGCCCGCACTTGCGTGTAAGATGAGTGGAAAACTATTCTTAAAAACACCACCCTCAATACAGCCGACCGGGATTTGAACTCCGATTTCCCTGTCATCGACCGTATAACTTATCAGGCGAGTGATGCCTTAGACCATTCAACTACTGAATAATGATTTAACAAATTAGTATAATATGGGGTAAGGGGGAAGAGGTTGATAACTAAAATGAATCCGCCTTGGTGTATAGGAGGGAATGAAAAAAATCATCTTTCGTAATAACCGGCCTTGATTCGAACCTTTCCCCCACAATGACCAACCCAAAAACTTCTGCCGTCATATTATGGCTAAACGTTTACGTTTCAAAATTAATACATTTTCAACTGTATTATTTCATAGGCAAACAATTTGAGCCAGGACTGCAAACAATTTACTTGTTGTCAGAACAAATATTCGTCCTCCCGTCAATCACCGAGCAGATGACTGTAAATCATACGATGAAGGTAAATCATAAACAAACAAAACTTTTAAACCACGAATATATATCAATATTTTACCTCTTGGTCAAATAGAACTTTGTGACACCATACAGATCAAACGGGGCAAGAATGATATAAAGGTAAATGGTGAGGTCACAGATTTTCAAATAAAATATATTTCAATAGATATCTATCAACGGATATATGCGAGGATTGCTATTTTATTTAAGGTTCTCTAGTTATAAGTTCAATACATTTGAGGACATACACCCAATCCAGTCAGAAGCTGGACTAACTAGTCCTATGAACCGAACTGCAAACCAACCGCATCGGTTAGCACGCAGACTACGTGTCAGACTCATATATCCTGGTTCGCTGGTGATGGGGAGGTCCGGGATATTATTTCATCTGGGTGTACTGGGGAATGCCGAGTTCCATCATGGCCATAGCTCAATTCCATCACTATCATTAGCAATCATACAAACCAGTTTCTTCATGGAAAATATTGTCTTATTTAAATTGTATAGGAAAGGAAAGAATAGAAGAACTCCCTTACGCTCTATAATAATTACAATAAATTAATAAATCTACGGGAATAGGTTATGTTATTTAGGTCAGGTTAGGCTAGGTTGGCTTAACTCAGGGGCCAGAAACTGGTCGATCTCATGAAAATGTTCAGTCGATCGTGTATGAAAACTACTAAGTAATTTTTTTTTAGCACCGCGTCTTACTACCCGTTCGGTTTATACGCTTTAAGTACTAATTACTCTAATAGATTAGGAATTGGGAAGGTTGAATTAGAGGAAGTGAACCCGCATTTGCGTGGAGGGAGAGTGGAAAACCATTTAGGAAAAACCACCCCCAGTTCACCCGACCGAGATTCGAAACTCGATCTTCCCATCCTCAGCGGTTGAGCTCAACACGACAAGCGCGTTAGCCAACTACGCCACCGAGGCGGGTTACTAAGTAATTAAAGGTCAATATTTGAGTCTACTACACTCGCAAATATATCAAATACTCACTTTCAAATAATATGTAAGTAACTAAAATAACCTTGAGTGGTCATAGTCAATAATGGTATGAAAACATTAAATAGTTAAATATGGAATACATAATTATTTTAATTTGTTTAATACATAAACTTGTCTTTAAAGTTGAAAGGAATAAATATAAAATGGTTGGATTGGAAAAAAGAAGATTGTTGAAAAAAATATGATCGCGGAACATTTGATAAGTTTATAAGTCGATAGGTGCCCAAAATTTTGCCGAGCCCTGTTTTAGGTGTGAACATAATAAAACTCTTGTGTTTTTCGTAAACGTGAAACATTTTCGTCCATTTGATCTCTCGTGATGGAATTGAGCCATGTCATAACATATATGTAAACAAACACGGGGGCGGAACTCGCACACATCCTGTGTTTTGAGGGTGGTTTTCATACAAATTGTTTCACACTTTACCTCCACACAAACTAGGATGCATTTTTCGCTCAATTATATCTTCCTTATCTCGACGGTATTTGTTTAAATATTTTGACAGGCTGAACGGGTAGTAATACGCGCTGCTTCAAAAAAGTAACTCAGTTGTCTTAGATCAGGTATGAAACGGCCTATTTAAATGTTGATAATATAACGTCCCTATTTATTTGGGTGTCCGGTAGCCAACCCTAACTAATATACTACCGGATCACCCTAGGGGGTTACATGGTTAGGATGGACCCCGAGCGGTAGGGGTTGGGATGGATGGTTCGTGGGGAATGAGGCTAGCGAGTTAGTCCAAGAAGATATGTTTATTACTCCAGATAGATACTAAGCTACTACATAAATATGAGGTAGTCCCCCGTGACGAGGGATCACGTGCGATAACGGGACTCGTGAAAACTACCTAGAGACCCGGGATCGACCCTCCGGCAGGGGTGAACCGCCAGATCACATATTATCTCGTCATCTCGTCTAACAGCAACTCTACCACACATGCATCTAGCATGGCTTCCAACAGTCAACAACCGTGTGTTCTTCTCACACACAAACTTGCTGATCTCGATTCACACCAGTCCAAAGGTCCATTGGCCGCACCGTGCTCTCTCGTCAACAGGATGAAGCTATATGAGCTATATGCTATTCTCAGCAGGATGGCAACCCAACACTCTTGACTTCCAAGTAAATGTATAAGCGTGGGTCAACCTCCTGCCAGAACAAGCCTTAAAATAATTATGCTCTTACAATAATAAGGTGATGGTTTCTTAAGTATAACCGCACGTGGACATCTAAATAATTAGGTATGTGTTCAATTATTTTTCATCAAAAGGCTCAATTGATGTAATTAATATTTGTGATTGCGCCGTGCCTTAAGGTGGGGTGAAAGGGGACGCGAAAAAATGACCAATGTTTTCGCAGTATTCTTGCAAAAATAATATATTCTTGGTTAAAATAAATCGAATATTGCTCCAGTAGAAACATAAGAGTTTAATTTCTTCACACGGTGATATCAACAGTTGTTGAATATCTGTCAAGGGTGTCCTGGGGGGCCGCTATGCTCGTGACAAATATTCAACAACTGTTTATATCATCATGAGAAGTAAATTAATCTCTTATGTTTCTACTGGAGCAATATTTTGTTTATTTTATCAAAATGTTTTGTTATAAAAACTGCAAAAATACTTACCTTCTCTCGCGTCCCCTTCCATCCTATCTTATTACTACCCGTTAGTGCTATCCGCACATTTACACTGATAGGGTAGGGGTGAAGAAATGTGCTCTCAATTGGTCGATGGAAAGTGGGAATTAATTTAATAAAATAAACGCACGCTACACCCAATAAGGATTTGAAGCCCGATCTCACGACCATCGGCAATACAATATTATTGTGAAATTGATGTGTTTGACCAAGTGACCACCGAAGCGTAAAGTTACTAACCAATAATAATACGAATTATTCAAACTTTACTCAACTGGGGGCTATAAATAAAGTACATACTTTATTTTCAAGATGTTTTAAATAAATGGTAAGTTCCACCGCCTGGGCTTTCACTCTGACTGATCTTGAAATAAATACATTTACTAAAAACGCCTACAATAATTGAAACAAAATTAAAATACAATGTTGCAGAAATATTGAGAAAAGAGGAACATTTCAGTCCACCTAAGAGCATAACAAGAAATTTTATTTTCAAACATAACCATAAAATATATTATAGATTTGCTTATAACCCAGAAACTATTGGTTTGAAAAAATTAAATAAAATATTATTATTTTTAATAGTACTACAACTGTACAATAATGTGTTATTTCGTAACTCAGCTATGGTCAAAATTGGAAATTTATTTTGATTTAAAGTACCTTGAAATTATTTTCATGGGTAAACGAGAGTAGCCATTTTGCTCGTCATGTTAAACAATACTTAGATACAAAGTTAAATCAAAATCGTTATAGTGGATTTTGAGAGAATCTATTTCTTCTCTTTTTGCCCTTCAGTAAACTAATCTTAATTTTAGGGTTGGATTTCTAATTTCAAAAATTATTTTGGGGAACCTTATTAATAACCCTAAACACAAAGTCTTGGCCCAATCGGTTAAATTATTTTAGTTCTATAGGCCAAAAGGCAAAGATATAGACAGACATATAGCTGACAGCAACGTCAAGACAACTTTTTGGTTTCAGTGGGTCAAGAAACGTAGACATTTATTAAAACGTCAAGTTAATTTTTTCTGACAATCAGAGAACTTCTCTTTCTGAGTGGTTTAGAGAAAGTAAGAATATTTTATAGATCAAATTGAGTTTACTTGTTACAATGATAAAAATCAAAACCACGTTGTGTTGTTTGTTTGATGATCAGTACAAACAACAAAATAATTATGATGAAAGTGAAAGGTGTAAGTAAACTTTATTTCTCTCTCTCTCTCTTAAAATTTAATCCAATTAGTTGTATACCGTGCGAGTGTAAATACAGTTAAGGACAAATACAATATGAAATAATATTGAAGAAGGATGATTTTTACTGTCATATTTATTTTATAAAAGAAAAATACTTATTTTGTAAACTACCAGTATATTAAAATAATTGATAAAACCTTTGAAAAAATATGTTTTTCCCATCATACCGCCTTTATTATTCAATGTCTGTACAATATATGGGACTATAAAAGTGTATGACAATTACATCAATAATATATTTACAAATGAATCATGAAACTTAAAAAAATAAATGTTATAGCACAATCGTTCATACCTTCCCAAAGAGTATAATAGTTTGTGACATGTGAAAAAATTAAAGAGTAAACTATCTTCAATTTGTACAAACATTTTTCATAGAGATCACTCCCAAGATAGCCATTTTGAAGAAAACAACAGATAAGAACCACTTTTAAAAATAGCTCAAATTTTATAAAATTAGTCATCGCCGAACCATCCTAAAATGCTTAACTGCCCCCCTAATCCCAACAAAAAAGTGTACAGTATTATTTGCCATATACAAACACTTCCCATATATTCATTGTAAACAAAATAGTTGTTTAGAAAATAACTATTATATAGGGTTATATTTAGTGTAAACTACCTCCCTTATATCAATTTTTAACCAAATCGATAAAGCAATTCTCACAAAATTCAGAAATTTCAAAAATCAGTCCTGAGTAAACTATCACAAATGTGCAGGCAGGATGAAAATGATAAAACACACCAAGGGTTGACAATATATAACATCTAAAAATTAATTTTGAACCAAATTCTTCAAAATGTTTAGACTGTAGCACTAAGGATGACATACAGACATGGCAGACCGACCAAATTATTAAACCCAATATTTTTATTTTGTTTCTGGTCACATAATACGAGAGAATTCATCATAATCTTGAGGGTGAAAATTTTCACATTTTAATTCTTATTTTATATGAGAAAGTAAATATTCTCACCGAAGTTTCTACATTAATTAAAAGGCAAAACATACGGTAATAATTTGTATCCTATAAGAACATATTCGATTCATACCCACCAATTAAGTTTTTAACCACTTTAAATATTTAATTCTTTAATAAGCTATAGCGCAAGCTATTTGAGTAAACGTTTTATAAAATATTTGTTAAACCCATAAATTTATTAAATATCTTTAGTGGATCTTCAAAGTTACATCATATTAATTTTATCAAATAACTTTATAAAAAGAACTATGATACTGTAATACTTCCCTAAAATTGGACGAAATATTATTGATTATTTGTAGCGTTTCATGTATTTCGAGTGCAACGCTACACAATAAATGTATACGTAATATGGGAAGATATCATAAAAATAATTAGTACCGCATCTTAGGTATTATAATTAATACGTATATTTAACACTTATTAATTACTCTGTAGATTAGGGATGAGTGGGTAGTTTAGAGAGTTTGCATACATATTAGTGCGGAAACAATATTTCTAAACCCCATATAGAGAACTTTGATTCCAACTTATCTTACCCTGGATTCGAGCCCCGACTTCCCCGTCAACGTTTACCTTATGTAATGTAACTCTAACTCCTTAGGCTACGCGGTGAGTTTCTTTGTAAGTATTTTAGAGCTGATATTATGTTCTGAAGTGTCAGATACTGATTGAAATAATTTTGTTTCTGTATCAAAAATTATAAGCTATCGATGGACTATAGTAACCTACAAAAAACAACTAATAAATTAAATAAAAAATATTTATTTTCATATACAAATCATTTAGTTGTATTTAAATTATATTCAGAACGTCAGGCAACATAATTTAACTACAAATGTTACTAAACGGGATGAGATTTTTTTTTTAAGGAGAAATTTAGAAAGATATTTTAATTTTATTCTAAGGCTACAATCATTTCTGACTGGACAGAGACTAATTGTTTTTTATTCTGTGTTTTGTGAGTGTCTTCCTTTAGTAAGAAATTCTCAGGCCTAAAGTGTTTGTTGTTTAATGTTGAAATTAATATAATACTTTATAAATCTATTATAATACTTAATCCAAAACAGGGATATTTACACAAACAATGTTTACAAACCAATATATAACCGTTTATAGGCACACAAATACTTAAATTTTGTTATCATTCAAGTTAGCACATAATACAGAACATTTTGGCTAGTATTTGATTATATTTTGTGAGATATAACGTGTTAGCTATTATTTTCTCTGTCCGTGTGTAATAAATTAATTTTTATTAAAAATATAAAGTACTTTCTACTAAAAACGGTGCCATATTTAGTGTTTAAGTGTAATTGACTATTTTTAGTAAAACTATAATATAATGTAATTCTACCGCTATATTATTCATAATAAATGTCATGATAGAAAAATGGACGAGTATAAATAATTAATGTAGAATTATATTACATGGACAAAATGACCGCAGTGTGACTGGCTTGCCACGAAGAGAAAATTGACTACTCGGATACATTTCTGTTTGTTAAGAACACAGTAATGTACTGTATTCACTGGGTTTTGATGTGATTTTATTTAAAAATGTAATTAAATTACCCTAGAGCTCTTAATATCGTAATATGTAAATACGTTTTATGTGTACGTCATGTTTTCAAGTTAATATTTACACACATTTAATAGTGTGTAAAATAAAATGTAATGTACTACAAGAAAAAAAATTAAATAAAACAGCCACTGTGTTATAAATGAGCTTAACACGAAAACATAGGTACTACATAAAATAGTACATGAAATAAAGTCATGCCAATACAAATCAAACTGTTATCTTATATATAAATCACCATGCTCTTTTTATTTAAATTTTTGTATCAATACGCGAAGGCTCAAAGCTAAAATTCGAGTTGATAATTTGGAGAAAAATTATTTATTTTGAAGATCACATTTAAAATTGTCTTAAGGATGGTAAAACATGCCAGCTTATTCAGCCATTTCCTTTTTACAAAAATGTCATGTGGTGAAATATTTATGAGTTTGTTCAGTGATTTAACTCTAGTAGTATTAAAGCAATATTTAAAATATTAATTTGTTAAAAACATTTGAATTTTCTAAGAAAAATGTATTCCTCTTTCTTAATACTAGTGATAATTTACTTTAGTTTTAAAATAATCCAAAGCTGTTGTTTTATCATCTATCAGTGTAGTTAAATTACTTAATGTTGTAATTGGAACCATGTAAATTAAAGTTTTATAGGAACAGACATAGTGTGGCCGTGAAAAGAGTGCTCAGTTGACACTCTAAACTTTTGCCACTAGAAAGAGAGGTAATGGCTACCATTTTAAGGTAATCTGTCACCATCACCCAAACCTTTGACAAATTGAAACTGTTCAAGAGGAATTGTGAAATATTCAACGCAGCTCCTCTATGTTAATTTTCTCATTGTAAATGCCCCAATATATGATTATTATTATTATTATTATTATTTACCAATCTATATTTTTTACGGTTTACTTTTTAGGAAGTCTCGGTGAATGTTTCACACCCCATCCTGAAGAGTTCCTATGGAAAAAAATCTAAGTCAAGGGGTTGGATGGTAGCGTCTGATTTTCTTCAAGAGAGAGCCATTACCTCTTTATCTAGCAGAATTAGTTTAGAGTGTAAATGGTGTTCCTCTTTTAATTTTAAAAGTAAGATTGTGTTGTTGTTTTTATTTGTTACTATCTTAATTTTCCGTATCTTCTTCCATGGGTAGTGACATGTTATTAATAACCCCCCAAATATTGAAAAGGGGATCCTTCTTAATGTGCTATTGCCAATAAATCGTGCTCTGACTTCGTTCCAGCACTCGTTGGCCCAGTAACTCGCGAGTAAATATTGACATGCACTTTCATGACCAAGAGTCTTAATACTTTGTAGGTAGCTTGCCCTTTTACTCCATTGAACAAGAACTGAACCTGTTCAAAGAACTTATACAATTTAAGTTTGAGGTATATAAATATATATGTATGGTCCATCCAAACATCTTAGATGGTAACCAAAGTAAGAATTTTTCCCTTAAGGTGGTTTTGATTTACTCGCAATTTTTAACATTAAAATAATATATAAAAAATTAAATTACCTTTCTTATAAAATTGGAAAACTCTTTCAATGTCTGACTTTCTTGATATAAGTAGACTATGCAGAGAAGAACAAATAAACAATTTTATAATATGTTTACATTTTTCCAACCATGAGAATGTGGATCAAACCGTGAGTGCTATTTGAAAACTCTTTGTCAATAAAGAAAAGTTTCTTAATAAAATGTTGTAATAGTTCTGGGATAAAGTATAGTGAAGAGTGGTGGCTCCTGGCTTGTTACCATGTGAATCAAAGACTGGAGACAATGTAGGCCTACTGGTGAATTGTTTGTGGGGGTAGGGGTGGTAGGAGGGGTTTGTTCAACTATATAGTGAGGTGGGGAGGGGGGGTTACAGTATAGTACTACAGTCCTAACGGGCCAATCTGGCAACAGCCCATACGCCACCAATTATTATTGATAAATAGAGAGTATTAAATAACACTATTTCCTTTAATTTATTCGTTTAAGAGGTTCTCACTAAACAAGTGGATGCAATATCAATCATAGTTAATCACACTAGCCATGTATTGTTATTTTTTGCCCTATCAAAAATATATAAGCTACAAATGAGTGACGTTTAATTTTTTTTAAATTATAAAGTTTAAAAGAAATAAAACTCTTCAGATTTACGCAATGAAAGTTGGATATTAATAATATCATACTCATAAGATAACCGTTTCCCATGGAGATTCATCACCAAAGCTATTTTTAAAATGGTCTGAACAGTTTGTGTAATTGAACAGTGTAAGGTTTAAAAGATAAAATAAAATAAACGCGACTTTGTTATTTTTCGAGATCATTATAAACATTTAGTATTTATTATGTCTTCTGCCATATAAACAACCTTAAAATTTATTAAGTATTGCCATTCATTTAAAAACATAATATTTCTTTGGGTTGGATATTATTTATTTTTATGTTTTAAAAATATTATGTTTCTTTGGATAAAATAGAATTTAATTATTTATTTATATGGTCATGTTAGATTTTTAAATACAAATAAATAAAATAAATCATGCACATATAATACATACATACATACATACATACATACATACATACATACATACATACATACATACATACATACATACATACATACAATACGTTTGATAAAGCAAGTAAAATTCTGAATGTAGTTTTGTTTTTTGTGGGACGGTTTGAATCTATAACTAAAATTGGGGGAAATTGAATCAAAATGGTTGAAGCCATTTTTCAAAATTAACACTTTATGTTGTTGTTGCTATAGGTAAAGTAATATTGTATGTATACGGGGTGGGCATAAAGTGTTGACACATTTAATATAACCATATCTGTATTATTATAACTACTAAATGCTTCAAATTAAACTTAAAATAACAACAAAAGATTGACAATTTTCTACATATCCTTGAATTAATAATTCTTTAAAAACAATGTTTCTAAGATGACCGCCATCTCAAAGCAATACCTTGTTGTATGCACTTATAAAATCTTGTTATGACTTTTCTCAATGTAGCTTGATGAATCGATTCAACCTCCACCATACAAGGTAAGTTTGGTGAACATGGTGGCCAGTCGATGTCCACGAACCGTGAAACGAGGGTCCTTGGAAATAATTCGTGAAGCACCGCCAATGATGTTTTAACTTTCTAAACCATGAACTGAAACGTAAGGGCATGGATGCCAAATACATGTGGTTCACGTAATGTTTCCTCAGCATCTATCTTCACGATTTGCGGACATCGCCTGACCACCACGTTCACCAAACTTAATCGCTCTGGACCTTTTATTGTGAGGAATGTTAAAATAATCATGCTTACATGAATTGCCCAAAAAAATTCAGAAACTTAAAGAAAGAATTATGGTGTGAGTTGAAGCAAATCAACAGGAGACGTTGTGAAAAGTCATGTCAAGATTATAGAAACACATACAACAGTGTATTGCATATAATGGTGACCATCTTAAGAACCTTATTTTTTTTAATGAAAAATTTAAGGGTATGTAGAAAATTGTCAATCATTTTTTGTTATTTAAAGTTTAATTTGAAGCATTTATTAGTTAAAATGGTAAAAATATGGTGTTTTAAAAAAAAATCGACACCTCCTAACCTATCCTGTATTATGAGAGAGGCATTTATAAAAATATATCAATTATTGTTAAAATCAGGAGTGGACTCAATGTGATAAGGAATTTAACTCTTACATTATACAAACGAGGAACATTTAATACAAAATTGTTACGATATATTTTTTAAAAGAAATTTAATTAGAATATCAATTTGATGTTTTTGGTCAAACATTTTGATCTGGTATTGTTTTAGGAGATGTGATAAGAACTCTTACAAATACTACATATGAATTTAATCAAATATACTGTACATACCATTTAGTTTCTAGATAAGTGTATAATTTTCCAAACATACAGATAGATGTAAAAATAGAATATTTTGAGATTGAAAATAAATAATAATAATCATTTCATTGTAAGTTCGAAATCTCTATTTTTAGTATCAAAAGATTGTAATATTTTGTGAAGAAGAGAAAGTTCAAATACGATATAGTTGACCATAATGCATTTGTAACTCATTGTTGCTTCTACTGTAAGACCAAACTGGCATATCAATGCTGGGTAAAGGGAGTTTAAATAAAGATTGGTTTAGATCACACCAAATTCAAATTCAATTCACATGAATGAGGGTACCAAGCACATTATTAAATAATAATCTCACTCATATATTAAATAGCATAATGATTGACGAAGAGATTGGAGTGGTTAAGCTAGCGGCCATAGGGATCTATTTTAACAAAATGAAGAGTTTGTTTGTTTGTATATCTGTCACGAGCATTGCGCAATATCTACCGCAGGCAGAGGGATAACATTTTAAAATTAATAGCAGCTGTGAAGAGAGATTTTTTTTTGTCTGTTCTAAGAAAAGAAAATCTTTTCACAGGGTGACCACGCAATGGAAAACACCATGAATTTCTGCTAGTTAATTATATTTTAAAATGGTCCCAATACAAATATAATTTGAAACAAGAGTTGATAGATATAAAAATATAACTTAAAACGTTCAATAAAAGATCTTTAGAATGATTACTTAATATGTGCTACTTATGTGAACAAGATACACACATAGGAAATAAAAATTACATATAAATGTATTGGAATACGTGTTAAATTATAGGTTCGACTCTTCACTAATACAAATGGAGCTATATATTTTCTAATATATTAAAATACAAAATATTTAATTTATTATAGTAGTTCTACATGTTTCATATAAATTAAGAAAATATACATACATGTTAGAACTTTAAAAAAAATGTAATTCCCTCTGTTGAAACATTTTCTAAAGGAATTGTTTATTTATGTGTTTACATTTATTTGACTTTAGATGTTTTGAATAATGTCCACCATGGAAAAATGACACCCGGACAGGGATTTGAACTTTGAGGTCGTCTGGGCTTACGTATCAATTGAACGTTATACAAACTGATCCAACCAGGATCTCCTCCTTTCGATGTATCATGAACAATTATGAAGCTCAACATGTACTAATGAAAATGCACTCTTGATATTGGTAGGAAGAACAGTTTTAGAAGAAAACAAAACACTTGGTGGTGTGAGCCCGCGAGCGAGATATTCCGACCAAGCGGCCGCCACCAATAGTGATGAGAGTACCGACATTTGCGAGTAGAGGGTATCTTATGATCATTTCAACAAACCTTACGCCCATTAGTTTCAGTTCTATAGACCGGAGCTACTACTTATTTATTCAAGTAACTCCTGGATTATCCTCACGAAACTTAGTTTAAAATACATAAACACATTGTTTTTTGTTCAACATTGATAGAACTTACTTAATTAATAATTTTATTTTATATGTATTGATAATATATATATATCACAATTTAGCGATTTTAACTATAGATGTGTTGAATCCTATATTTCTCGAACCCGAATCTTGAATCCGAATATTAAATTTTATCTAAATCTCAAATTCAAATTCAAATTATTGAATATTTAAAAATGTAGAATTATACTATAGTAAAAATATTCAAAATTTAATTTTGAATAAAGTTGTTAGAGGCTTAGTATCAGTGATACATGCCGCTTAACGTCATATCTGATAAGTCACGAGTCGTATAAAACCAAGAGAACACCTTTTAATAAATAAATTATATTAGTCTCAATATAATTAGATCCATTATTTAAGATTTCGTTACCCTCCCAACTACACAAGAACATAAAATAATCACTGCTACCAATTTCTTAAAATTGTTATTTCAAGTCAAGACCTTCATAATTACAATCGAGGTATCTTTTAGAGATTTGTACGAATCTCGAATCTATCGAATACCATAGCGTACGAGCGTCCCATCACCAACTATAATAATATTCATTGAAGTATGAACATAAGAAAGTAGTTTAGCTTTGTTTGTGACCGTTGTTTACTTTTATTCCTACCAGAATCCTATTATATGTGGTACCACCACTTTCTACAAGAGCTTATTGCATTACAGCAGGGATCGGCAACCTTTTTTTTTTGTCCACGATCGTCTTATAAACTTAACAAAGCTCCAGTGATCACCCTTCGTTTCTTCATTCTATTTTTAGATATATTTTGTCCATACATCTTATATTATATAATACTCAATTTCAACATTTCCCAAACTTTCTAAAATAACATTTATAGAATAAATAAAATGTACATTTTCATGTTCAAATATTTCATTTTTTTTATAGCATCAGCGATTATGTCAATCAAGGTTATTTTGGTCACACTCAAATTTTATTTCAAATTTCTCGATACATTTTTTGTAAGATTAGAGGAATCAAAGATCGACTTACCCCATCATTAAGGTTACCTTACATAATCGACTGAAAATGTCCGTGAGATCGACCGGTCGATCACGATTGATCTGTTGCCGACCTCTGAATTACAGTATTAACTTGAAACTACGAGGATTCCTCTGTATTAGCCCACAGTGGGAATATTATCTTCAAACAAACACTTTATTTCATATGACACTACTCGTATGTTGGAGTAATTGTGTAAAGGTGACAAGAAGGAGGGATCCCCAACAGTTCAGTCGGTAAAGCAGGGTCGAAAGCTTGGGTTTGAATCCCTCTCTGGGTGTTATTTGTCTGCTTCTACACCATCACTCAATTAAAATGTAATCTAAAAAATCATGTTTGTTTATAAATCAATCATGTTTATTCGTAGCTCTACTTTTTTAAATTTTGTTTATCACACATTACATCTTAATGGCTACTTTCAAAAGGTGTATTTAAAATAGTTAATTAACAATAAAATGATGAATTTCATGCTTTTAAGTTTAGAGTTTGTATATAAGATCTATTAGATAAAAATATGTAAGTTACGAAATAAAAAGAAGAAACACAAAGCGATAACTATGTATTATTATTTAAATTAAATTAAACCCACACCCATTCTTATACCATACTCTTACGTGCTTCTTTTTTAATAGACTTACATAAATCCTAGACTATTTTTTATATTTATTTATTTGAGGTATTTAACGTACACTTTCTAAACTGACCGAGTAAATCAACACACGTGAATCTCTATGATCTAGAGCGACTTTACTTCCCCTCCGAAGGACGTTGTCGCTCCGGGTTTCTATCACTAAAAAGAAGCACGTTGACAACACCTGGACCTCTCATGGTTTTTATAAAGACCGTGAGCAATATTTCTCTGAGGCTTTCACGTCATCTGAACTATTGAACATGGGCATATTCTACTTCTAAATAGCGGAGGCGATTTTTTGTAGCTCCTTTATCTACGATTTACTAGACCAATACTTATCTGAGGCCATGATATCATTGAAATCAAGAGTTCTGGCAGTATATTTGACGCACAGTCTAGAAGTAATAAGTAACTTCCTTATATTATTGTGTGAAACCAAAATCCTAAAATATAAACTACAAGACGACTCACGGACTTTAGGCGAACTGTCGAGATAGTAGGCAACAATGCCTTGACCAAGACTCAAACAATGATTAGACGGTCGTGACAAAATGGACTTAAATAAAGGCAGAAGAATGTGCTATGAGGATATGCGTAGAAAAAAATATAAATCTATCTATACTTTATAAGTAATTATATTTTGTTTTAATTTATTTACAAATTTTTACATTTTGTTATTAAATACAAGTAACCGATTTTTTTTAACAGTTACTAAGCATTCAAATATAATAAACATGTAAATATAATTAGGTATTGTAGATTATTTGTATGGGTCAGGTAAATGGGCACTTTAAATTCAGTATGCATTTTTCTGCGTCTCTTTTACAATGTTTGATAATTTATCAATTAGTCCTTAAAACTTTCACACCGTCATCTAAGCGTACAAAATATACTATAATAAAGAGGATATATATATATAATGGTGTATACGTTTGGTTAACTAGATATTGTATATAATCAAATCTAAAATGCAAGGGAAATAAGTTTTATAAAAGATAAAGTTATTAATATTTCAAATATTAGGAAAATAACAGGTTATTACTTTTGTGTCGGCTACATGTACAAATGACAATTATCATCACATACCGATCATGTAATTTAGAAATGTATAAATTCAAAATCTGTGGGGCCCATAGAACCCATCTTTAGGCTTAGAAAGGGCCTACGCGACCCTGGTACTACTGTGCGCACGTCTATGTTTCTAACGTCAATGTACAGTAGCAAGCAACGTGATATGTTAGAAACACAATATACAGTAGCAAGCAACGTGATATTTTAGAAACACAACGTAGAGTAGCGAGAAACGTGATATGTTAGAAACACAACGTGCAGTAGCAAGCAACGTGATATATTAGAAATACAATGTACAGTAGCGAGCAACGTGATATGCTAGAAACACAACGTACAGTAGCGAGAAACGTGATATGTTAGAAACACAACGTACAGTAGCGAGAAACGTGATATGTTAGAAACACAACGTACAGCAGCGAGCAACGTGATATGTTAGAAACACAACGTACAGTAGCGAGCAACGTGATATGTTAGAAACATGTACAGTAGCGAGCAAAGTGAGACAGTGTACAATAGAAAACAATGTGAGATGTTAAAAACACAATGTAGGCCTACAGTAGTGAGTAAAGTGATACCTTAGAAACACAATGAACAGTAGCAAGCAGTATAATATTTTATAAACACAAGACATAATAGCTAGCAACGGGAAACTATGGAAACACAATGTATGGTAGTGAGCAACGTGGAGCGTTAGAAACACAATGTACAGTAGAAACCAATATGAAACGTGGAAAACACAAGGCACAGTGTTGAGCGATGTAAGACGCTAGAAGATGCTGTTCTCAGCGATCCAATTGAGGTATTTGTTGACCCTGGTATATACTCCTGGTCGGAGGGGCTCCCCACAACGTATCCCCCACGACACGACGCCAATAGTCACCCAGCGCCCGTTGTCCAGACGGTACAAAAGTGGGCCTCCAGAGTCACCCTTAAACAGAGGAGGGCACAACATATGTCTTACTGCCCGTTCAGACTATGCATGTTTAAATACTCTAATAGCATAGGGATGATAAAGGCAGAATTTAGAGCAATATTCCCACATTTATGTGGCAGGGGAGTGGGAAAAAATTTAGGTGAAAATAACAAACTCAGTAATACCCCCTGCCCCCCCCCCAAACATCCATCCCTATTAAACAATACTTTATGTGCTTGATGTGTATTCTACGTGCCTACCAATATGAGCTAATATAAACTATTTTGATATATTTCATGTTACTTCTTTTAAATTTAGGTGTCCTATATCCTTAATCATTAGTGTAATTAGTACATATGCGTATAACTTGAACGGGCTGAGAGAAATGGTGACTAAATATAAACTTATTAAATTCTATTTACATAAACTTTCTCATGCTTTGCTTGAAAAAGAAATGTGTTGGTAAATAATATACTCATAATCTACTAATAATGTCAATGGCGTAGCTAAGCCTTTACAAGGCGTTTTAAGCCCCTGGTACAAATATGTCTTCCAAAATAAGGCTAAGGCTAAACGTAGATATTGTTGGAAATATTAAAAAAATATTTAAAACTAGGAAAGCATTAATTTTGTTTTTATAGATATTCAAGCACTCTTTTTCACCACCGCGTCAACGTACTAACTACGCTAATTTATAAGGGATGAGGAAGGTGTAATTTAGAGGAAGTGTATCCACATTTGTTTGGAGGTTTAGTGTCAAACCGTTTTGAAGAAACACCTGTTAGTACAATAAACCAGAATCTCCTTGTCTTTGGTGGTCCAGGACATTGTGAGACTGATACCTTAGAACCACCGTAGGGGTTTCAAGCCCTTTGACTAACACAAAGGCCTTTCAATATCCTGAACGACCTTGAACAGTTAAGTTTTCTTCTGCTTTCTGGTGGTGCACAGCAAACACTAAATAATGTTTATTTTAGGCTAGTTTATGATAATTTTATTAATCTAATACCTACCATCCTCCCTCTCTCAAGATGTAATTTTAATTACGACACTGTGAATGTGGGGAATGCCAGGCCTCCACCGTGGTTCAGATTCCACGTTAAACTGTAGGTCCTCCATTTCATCTCACAATCAATAATAATAATAATAATAATAATAATAATAATAATAATAATAATAATAATAATAATAATAATAATAGTAATAATAATAATTACGACACTGGAAAATATTTTTACAAATGTGCTAACATAAATTACGAACCTATTTTTTTACGGCCAACACTAATACAATGTTAATATATTGTTAGTGTTATTTCCTGCATATTTATATTATCTATCAGAAATGGCAGCTGCAAATAATATTACATGGCGTATGAACACTTGAAATTAGATCTAGGAACTTGTCTAGCTGTCAGGTAAAGCCCTTACTATGGAAATTGTACTGTTTCATCTGGTTCTAGATGACAATTTGTTGCCAACAACGGCCTATATGTCATACCTGGCAAGAGTCCCTACCACCCTCGTATGCCCCTGCACACAAGAAAGTATTTAGAATAGGTTGCGTGAACCTAGTCGCGCAGTAGGTCTGGTTCCAGACTGGCATCTCCACCTCCATAAGGACGACACTAGACGGACCACCGTAAGACATTGTGCCCCATCCTAGAACAACAGAACATATATCTGTTGCAAATAAACAGTTTAACAATACACTCTACTAGGGAATCTAGCGCTAGAACTTCCTCCTAAGCTATCGTACCAGACTCGGTTAGGCGGAGAGTGCTAGTTTATTATTAATGTTATTTAACGTGTAATTTCTGAACCAACTGATTATGTAAACACACGAGAATGTCTATGAGCGAGAGCGAAAGGGTCTACCGATTTTTCCAGGTTACATTTTCCCATACCTTCCAGGTCACAATAAACACGAGACTGATTATTATTATTATTATTATTATTATTATTATTATTATTATTATTATTATTAGCACCGCGTCTTACTACCCGTTCGGGTTATACGCACTTACGCTAATGTGTAATGGTAGGGTGATTGTGAGATGAAATGGAGGACCTACAGTTTAACGTGGAATCCGAACCACGGTGGAGGCCTGGCATTCCTCACATTCACAAGATGTCTTGT
>CABFOW010000948.1:134587-187421 GCA_902141385.1 Timema californicum
TATATATATATTTACACTTAAAGAGTACAAACATTGGTACAACTATCATACACCAATATATACACGTACGATACTTGGTTACCGTGTCCACGTCTCTAGTATAACACGACCAGACCCAAACGCACTCACAGGAAGACTACTTGCTACCTGCTATTTGCAACGGTCGCCCCCACCCCTTCTTTCCACATTCCAGTTACAAAGGTTGGTACGCTCAATGCACTTGCAAAATAGTCACTACAGCTATCCGTTACACAAGTATTTCTCACTTAGCCAAACTATTTTATTAAAGTGGGATGGTAGGGGTTGTAGGTTAAGGGAAGTATTTTAACAATTTTTGTAGCAACAATGTTTTTTTTCGGCAAACAAATCATATATTATTGCCCCAATAAAATTATAGAGTTTAATTTTCTTCTTAACATGTTAATATCAACCGTTCTTTAATAGCAGTCTGGGTGTTCTCGAATTGGATGAGAACTTTTTCTCTTATTTTAAAAAGTTTCTCGTCGAATGCTAATATACTAATGACCAGGGCCCAGATGGTGATGAAATTTATTGTTATATAACATACAATACCCGTAAGTATATAATCTCTGTTCATGATCCCCTGGTTGTATAAATGTATAATATTTTTAGGTAATTTTTTGTTAATTTTTTTTATCATTTTGGAATTTTAGATCATATATTTTTGATTTGCGTCCTTTTAGAGTAATTTTAAAGACTTTTTTACTCCTTTATGGTTATTTTAAAGTTATTTAAAGGCATTAATGTTAGGTAAGTATATTTTTATATACCATCGATAGTTTATGAATGCATTATTACTCAAACATAAATATTTTAATCACACATTTGTTGGAATTAAAATATAACTTAGGCAGTGAGCTTATTAGCTTATTAGACTCTTTGCTTGTGTGGTTGTGAAATACACATCCCTGGTGACACACTGAAACTAAGCTGGAGAGGGTCACGTTGGGAGTGGGTAGCTTTATTTTTTTAGCACCACGTCTTCCTATTCATTCGGGTTGAACGCCTATTTACTAATTCCTCTAATGGGCTAAGGATGAGGAAGGCTAGATTTAGAGGAAGTATAACCGTATTTGCGTAAAGAAAGAGTGAGAAACTATTTTATAAAAATCAACTCAGTACACCCGACGGGGATCAAACCACAATCTACTCGTCAGTGTCAGTCTAGTCTAGCGTCTTAGACTATTTGGCCACTGAAGTGGGTGAGATAGCTATTACTTCTGAACCAGATATTTGTATATTAATAGGCCTATATATCTACTGTTAAAATGCTACATTCGGAGCATCGTGCTGTATGGAGCAGAAACTCGGACTCTTAGGAAGATGGAAAATCAATACTTGGGGAGATTTAAAATGTGGTGCTGGAGAAGATTTGATTAAATCAGGTGGATAGACAGGGTGACAAATGAAAATGTCCTGAGTAGAGAGGGTGAGAAGAGAACTATTTTGGATTTGATTCTTTGGCACAAAGTACTCTGGATAGAACACATCCTTAAGAGGAACTGTCTTATGCATGACGTCATAGGAGGAAAGATTTAGGGGAAGAGGAGCTTAGGAAGAGGGAGTATTCAAATATTATATAACTTGAAGGAACAAAGAAAATTCTGGGAGCTGAAGGAGGAGGGAGAAGTCAGGTCACATTGGTGGTCTAAGATCAATGACAAAAGAAATTGACCTGTCGTGAGACAGAACACATAATAATACTATTAATAATAATAATAATTTATCAAGCAAAATGCAAGATTTTAGTTTTCAAAGACTTTTCATAAGTTTCCATTGTAAAGCGCTTGCTTGACTTAGTCATGTACATTGTTAATATTTTTAGTTAATTTTTTGAAAATTTTAAGTCATTATTTAGAATAATTAGATAATTTTATTAGTCAATTTTTGAAAATTTTTAAGTAATCAAAATCCAGGCCCTGCTCATGATATTTTTTTAAGAACTTTTGAGATTAATATAACTAGAAAATTACACTATATGTTTCTATTAGAGCAATATTTGAAATATTGGATTCAATAAAAACTACGTCCCCTTCCATCTTGCCACCACTTTATTCTACAACTGCCCAGTCTAGTTCCCTAAGTTCACGTGCCGTATCTTGACACTAACTACAGTGGCACTGTATAATAACATGGATATAAAAAGTATTATGTACCTATGACAGCTACCTTATCCAGCTCTCATAATTGAATTTAAAGTGACTGTCCCAGAAAACGGTCGCATTGCTTTAAACCTTTTCTCAAGTTATACCTGCTAAATAATCTTTCACCTCAAGGTGAGGCTGACTTTATTTTAAAAGCAGAACGTTAAACTCAATAGTTTAATCACAGGGGTAAGGAGAAGAAGGGTAGTTTAAAGAAAGATGTTGCGCATTAGCATGAATAGAGGATGGTAAGGCCACATTGACATTGATCAAGGGCATAGCAAGTGAGGTTAGGGAGAGTTTGTGATGGTCTGGAACACCCTGTAATTTTATGGACCCCCGTTGAGGTGTCCATATGTGGGTTACATATAAAAGCTTCTAATGGCTAAACGTATAGTGGAATCTCTTAATTTTTAAATTATTAATCAAACAATTATTTCATTAAATATTATACTAGATTATATTAAAACTAGTAAAATTACTTCTCAAATAATCAGTGGCGTCGCGTCAGGGCAAGCAAGGCAAGCATTGCTTACCTTTGATTGAAGATATTTTATTATTTTATTTAATGTTTGCAAAAATATTCTCCAGGTAATCATTTAAATGTAATTAAAGTATTAGTGGGTTTGAAAAAAACAACCTACATGGCAATGACCGTTACATGCGTGCAAATCATGCGCTAGTCCACCTAATGGTAGCTGAAAATCTGTATTTGTCTGACTTTCTTCACATTGCCCTAGCAAGTGTAGTTCTTATTTGTGACGTCATAGATTTCGGAGAGGAGCGAAGGGGAAGAGCTGCGGATGTCAGGTAAAAATGCAAGCAGCTATGACTTCTGTTGGCCGAAAGGTGACGACTAGAACCAAAGTCATTACCCCTCTCTACCCCTTTCAAACATATCGGGATGGTATGGCATGAAAAGGGAAATTAATATTGTCTAAGTACTGACCTACACATATTTAAGCCCAGTACACACGACACAACTTATTGTACATAATGTTGTACAAGAAGTTGCAGCCTGAATATATATCGTGCAAACACCAAATCTTGTACAAGATCTGCTTTTCACAACTTATTGTATTCAATTTCAGGAACCAGAACGCGTTTTCTTGTATAACTTTTGAGTTATAAACACGAACAATTCATCTGCTAGACAGTTACAAAAAAATTATTATAAAAAAAACAGCTAAATTCTTGAAAACAAACAAATAATTATAAATGAAGGAGGCTAAACCCCAAATATAAAGCTTTTCGGATGTTGTTTTTTAAATAAGAAATAAAAAATAATAAAATTTAGGAATGATTAAGAAATTATTTACATTAAATACCATTTATCTCCAAATCATTCAATTATTTTTCCATAAAAAGGTCAAAAACGCCACTTTTTTTTTTCAAATATTGTATGCAATCACAAATGCCGTGTGAAAGTCACTGACTAAAATTTGTATGCAAACCTTGTGACCAAGATATTGTACAATTTCTTGCACAACTTTTTGTACAATAAATTGTGTCGTGTGTACCGGGCTTTAGAGTTTTGTGGAGTTTATTGTAGCAGGTGCTTTTGTTTTGATGTGTGTATCAGTGAAAGTTAACGAACGAAAGTTTATTAATATATGTCTATATTAAGTAATAACACAATAATGTAAATCTCAGAACAGAAGGACGCCCAAAGCCACAACTATCATAAATAAAACCCTCCAAATAGCTTCTTGAAGCATAAATATTTTTTTTAATCCGCAACCTACTCTTTTAAGCTTGAGGACACCCCTACCAAGCTTTCCCAAGAATTTTGGTCACGAGACGCTACTGCAAATAATATTTAAATATATATATATATTCCTTACCTTAAAACAAATCGAATTGCACAATTTATCGCACCAGTGTAAATGATACGCTTAATAATAAAGCTCTAGTTCTGAAATAAGTTTTCTAGATACATTAGCTTTATACGCCTTTGAAATTGATAAATCACATTATGGGAAACCACTCTCAATATATCTGGCCCGGATTCAATTATCGCCGTTACAAATAATCATGTCCAAGCCTAGGAATCTTTACCTATAGTACTATTCTTGTAGACATAACCTTTTAGAAAATACAAACATATTTTTGACGTTCAATATTGATGACATTTTACCATATTATTGTTATTTTATAGGTAGGGCCAGTAGTATTTGCACAGCTTTGATCCGGAAGTAAAACAAACCTTTGTGACGTGATTATGACGAAAAAAAACCTGTGTTTATGGTGACGTCACATGTCAGCTATGGTGACGTTTCAATGCCGTATGTCGCTCTGAGCTTCTACTATCTAATTAAGTATTCAACTTACATCTCATGCCATTGGGTCACGATTATNGTACTTAAAGCGTATAACCCGAACGGTTAGTAATACGCGGTGCTAAATATTAATTATTGAAAACTAGAGCTGCATACACCATGACTCGATGTATGAATATATTGAAGTGGTTTCAGTATTGTTTGTAACTAACTGTAAGGTAGAGTGGTTCCTAATCTAACCTGTGACCACCGCAGTCTTGTTGTAAAAGTCTCGGCCGGCAGGCGGCAAGCACACGGGCCAGATGTAGTTGTTGAACGTAGTTGGGGTCTTCATCTTCAGGATGGCGATGTCGTTCTCGTAGTTGGTCCGGGAGTAGCGCTTGTGGGCCCGGATCTCGTCGATGGGGAAGTCCTTGGATGGAGCCTCGTCAGGGGTGGACAGGTCGTACTCACCTAGACGCACGTGAATGTCTTTAGCGGCAAACCTGTCAAAAAAGGGGGAGGGGGGATAGCGTGGATTTAAGACGTGATTTTCTTACATGTTCACCTCAATTTGCTACCAGTACAGTCTATCTGCATTTATAGGGAGTAGGGAATAACACCCTCAGTAAACAAAGCTGGGATTGGAACTCCCAAGTCCCTGTCACCAGCAATCCAATCTTTTGCGAGAGTGATGCATTTTTAGAGTTTAGACCATTCACCCACCTATGCGAGTGTCAGGCCTGAATAACTCCATGATTGAATTCAATACTTCAAAATGTTAGTTGACCTAGTGAAGCGAGATTCAATTTAAACTTGACCTTTTGGCATTTCTTCTGTCGAATTGTATGTCTGTCCGGATATCTTTTCTGCGGTAATTGTCAAACGTATGGACCAATTTTAGTGAAATTTCGCATGGATATTCTTTGAAACCAGACCAAACAACTTATGTACTATACATAGTTTTTCAATCAGGTTAACCGTTCCAAGCTGACGGCCACTAAAAAATTTGTCAGTTCTGCGATAACTTCCAAATACGTGGACCAATTTTAACGATATTTGTCAGGGACATTCTTTAAATCTAGGTCAAATTTTTAAATATATCGTAAGATTGATTTCTTAAATCACGTGAACCACGGTTATTTTCTATGAAAATAATGTACTATAGAATATATTAGTCATTGGTTTCCCATCAAGCATGATCACGAAGGAGGAATATAAAATTAATTCCAAAGGATATATTTCAACTTGATATTTAACGATAAATTAAGACTGTAGTGTGGTAACGATAAGAACTTGGAGAAAATATATAGATCTACTGTTCAGTGTTTACAGAGCTACTAATATAGTTGAACCATGATTGCTTTGATATTTTCTGACAGGAGAGAAGTAATTAAAAGCATTAAAATTGATTGACTCTTATTTATTTATCTGAGTCACGTGATGAACTACTTAGTTTAAGATGTAAATATTAGGAAGAACCTTGGCTGGTGAACACGTGGATTAAATGTCAGGTTCATCTAGTATTTTATGCTGGTAATGAGGATGTCAGGGTTTGAATCCTAGTCGAGTGTACTTCCTTATATCAATTTTTAAAAAAATTGTAAAGTTAGTTTTAAGAGAAGCATGGCTTGGAGAGAGGATGAAAAAAGTGGAAAACCACTCTCCAGTGCCCCAGATTCCAACTTTGACTTCCTTGCGAGTGGTGGTCAAGTGCTGTGGGAAACTGGCCCTCTATGTCAAGCGGCCACTTAGGGGAGTATTTAATCCCCCTCTAAATATATTTTAGTCACTTTGAGGCAGGTGAGTAAGGAGCTATTTTCAAAGCTACTTTTCAACTACAAGAATGAACAAACTCAGAAAGTTTGAGTTGATAAACACGTGAGCATTGTTAATCAAGTCACGTGATAATGTGTAATGATGTAGAAATTTACGTGACGTTATTGAGTGACTGCGTGAGTGATTGACTGACGGGCTGTATGACTGACTAACTGACTGAATGACAGAGTGTATGTAGTGAGTTACTAAATAATTGAGTGAATGAGGGATTTATTGAGAGAGTGTGGTACCTAATGAAATATTGAGAGTCTGATTGAGCTACTGAGTGACTGTATTATTGAGTGACTGACTTATTAAGGGAGTGAAGGACTGATTGAATGGTAAGCGACTAATTGATTGAGTGAATGACTGATTGATTGTGTGCGTGACTAACTGAATGACATGTTGAGTGACTGACGGATTGATTGACTGAGGGACTGATTGAGTGAGGGACAGATTAAGTGTAGGAGTGTATGAATAAGTGACTGAATGACTGAGTTAGTGACTACAGTAATTGATTCACTGTCTGAAGGGCTCATTGACTGAGTGATTGTCTTATTGGCTAAGCTAAGCTACTGAGTGACTGACTGACTGTGAGACGCAGTGAGCTGCCGTGAGCACGTGTCGGTCTGTGATGAGCACACCCCCGCAGTACTGGTCCACTTTGTTCCTGAGGAGGGCGACAGTCCACGGCCACTCCATGGGGTCAGCAGGTTGTCCCCCCACGATCCTGGTCCCCTGCAGCGAGCTCACGCCGCAGCCTGCACAACACACATGCTTGACAGCTCTATTCACAACCCATGATGCTTCGCAATGAAAACTTGAATCACCTGACAGCCAACATGTCTTATTTTCAAGTGGATATACATATATTTTAGTTTATTTAATTTAGTGTTTTTTACGCCGCGGCACAACTCTACAATGTTCTTACCCACTTCGGTGGCTGCATGGTCTAAGGCGTTAATCTTGTAGTTTATACAGCCGATTATAGTGATAATAAGATTCTAATCTTGGCTAGGTGTACTGAGGGTGGTTTATTAAAAAAAATACACTTTCCCTCCAAGCAAATGTGGATACAATTCTTCTAATTCCAGCCTTCCTCATTCCTAACTTATTAACATAATTACCATATGTGCGTATAGCCTGAACAGGTAGAAAGATGTGGTGCTAGAAAAAGTATCAGTACCTATAAAATAACACTAAAAATATGTAGTAAAATGTAATCAGTGTTGACATCGAATAAATTCTGTTTGTTTATATTTTCAAAGGTGTCATTTTTACCATAATACTACTATATGATCGTTCTATTGTTTGAATACTAAATATTCATAGTAGTCACCATAGTCTAAATTACGTCTATTATAGGGTAACAAATATCTAGTGTTTACTGTAACAAATAACTTAACTTAAAACATAATGCTTACCGAATAACAATACGTTTGTGTTTTTCTGATAGTTAAACATTCCCGGAAACATCTGAACATTCATATTTACTCACTTTAAATACAAGAGCTATCTATTATTTATTGTACACAAATTAAGTCTGGTGGACCCTGACCACAGGCAGGTTTGTAAGTTTACCGAGGATATTAAACTAGTCGACGCTAGACTGTCAAATTTTTATTATTATTATTATTATTATTATTATTATTATTATTATTAGCAACGCGTCTTACTACTCGTTCGGGTTATACGCATTTGCGCTAATGTGTAATGTTAGGGTGATTGTGAGATGAAATGGAGGACCTACAGCTTAACGTGGAATCCGAACCACGGTGGAGGCATTTATGCCGGGACCGGGGATTGAACCCCGGCCGCCAGCATAGAAGTCTGACACCTTACCCCTAGACCGCCAGGTCACCAACTTTTAATTAATATGTTACTTTTTCATAATCTATTAGATGTAAATTAACTAATATACTTTCAAAGCTTTATCTAAATCATAACACGTTACAGTTTAATTTGTTAAATATACATTGTTTCCAATTTAATTTTATAATATAATTTCGTGACAAAATTAAAACTGATATTGTATCTCCATCTGTTTAATATCTTAGGTAAAAATATTTCATATAGTCAACGTTATCTTGTCAATCTTTAATTAAGTAATTATTTTTAATATTATGTTTTCATGTTTAAAAATCTTAATCTTCATCATACATGTTTGTCTTTAGCCATGGTTCAAACATTTCTGCCTTGTTAAATTATAATCCAATCACCTTACAATATAGTTCCATAAAAAAACTTGACAATCAAATGAAATTTGTTCTTTTACCAACCGATAAAATTATATAAGAATCTTTGAAAATTGTAATACATCATCTTATCACAATTTCGTATATATTTGTTTTGATAACTATTTGTAATAATTGAAATAATTTTATTAAACCAATTTGTTAATTTATCTTGGATGGAAAAATTCTTGCACTTTATCAATTTATTTATCTTATTTATTCAATTATCATTAATTAACTATTAATTTATTTATCAATTCTTAGTTATGTAATATCTGAATGTGTTCCTTATATTAGTAGTCCTTATTTAGGCAGGTTTACTACAATTCCTCACCCATTATATAAACATACCTACTTATTCAAAAACTCATTTTTTAACTATGAAAAGTTTGAAATAAAGGGCCGGGTCTGGGAGGTCCGGACTTCCCTAGAATTCGTTAGAGGACCTCCTTCTAGAAAAATTAACTTTCTATTCCCTTTTGAATAACCCACTAAAATACATATATTGTGACATATTTGAAAAAATGTCAGTTTACCTCTGTTGCTGGTCGACGACGTGGGCTTGATGGTGGGCTTGATGGTGGGCCTGATGGTGGGCCTGATGGTGGTTCCTCTATTGGGACGGTTAGTGTGAACAGCCACTGTTTGACTCTGGGTGGGGGTGGCAGTCACAGAGGAGAACAAGTGACCAGCCAGGGAGGGGAGGAGACCTCCTAGTCCCACCAGTCCCCCTCCACTGCCTCCTAGAGACTTATCAGGACAACACACCCCGACGAACCTAGGACAAGTTACACAGGTAAGTGTCAAACGACTCATTGATTCATAGATCCATTGTTTGGTAACTGGCCCAATGGTGTAGTGACTGTACAGAGCCTCTGACTGCTCAAATAGGGGTCCCGGATTCGATTCCCGAGTGATATCGGGGGATTTTTCTCGAAAAGGTAATAATTCCCATGTTCAACATGGTTTGGCTAATTAGGCTTAGGCTTAGGATTAGGCTCCACACCATCATATTCACTATAATCATCCCCTTATCTCATCGGGACATTGAGTAGTAGTAGTAGTAGTAGTAGTAGTATCTAAGAATGTCTTCGCCAGAGAGATTGTGTTAATTTTAAATAAAAATAATAGCCTTATTATTAATTTATGGTGAGAGTAAAATAATTAATTGAAAAAGAATGTATAGACATGGATTTGATTATCATCATGATTTCCTGAAGAACATCATGGTTTCTCAATGACCATCATGGTTTCCCAATAATATCATAGTTCACCAAGCTATGCAACCAGAAGTTGTTTATTTTTATTATTATGTCACTCCTGTGTAGGCGAAAGATTATTTTTTGATATTTAGTTATGTGATAGCAGCACTATTGATCCCTTTTAAGATAATCTTTATTTTGTGTTTTTTTTATCTTTAGGTTTTTCCATTTGCCTCTAAGAAATTAAGACTGTAGGCCTATACCATTTCACACATTTTTGTTTTTAATATTTTATCAGATTTGAGGCCCCCCCCCCCCACACACGTTTAATCCACTACATGGACACCTTTTTTGATATCCTAACCTTTCAACTGTTATATTATATGAGGTGATTCTTGTAGCAGTTTACCAAATTTAAATTTTATTATGAACTAAAAGGTACATTTTCTAATAGTTTTGAAGAGATTTCCAGCTACTGTCCTTTACCCCACCCCCCGTCCCCCCATCCACCAACCATTTCGAATCTCCCATTCCCATTTTGAAATTTTAGTATTTATTTGACTTCCTGGCATGGTTCTTCTACGTGCCTGCCTAATCAAAATTTTCAAACAAATGGAAAATAATGTTTTACATTAGCTGTGTCAGTTTCGAGTTATTACATTTTCCTCTTTACAATTTTAAAATTCCATATATTCAGACATTAATTAGGTATCCATGCAGATATATTTATTTACAAACCAAATTTCAATTTCATTTTACACCAAGAATATATTTTTAATTAGCTTTGAAAATTTTAAGACCCCATTTCTTGGAACCCATTTAATATTTCAAATTTTAGTATTTTTAGATTTTTCTTTATTTGGGGCGGTTGTTCTAATGGCTAGCTAGTATTTAAAATTTCTACTACACATAGAATAATGTTTTATATCAAATTTTTGAAAATTATCTTTCATTCAACAAACTTCTGTTTTTATCATCGTGACCTAGAGCAATGGTGGAGGTCAGCTTGGCTGTGATTGGTTGAGCTGGATCACGTGTCCTAAAAGTAGTTATTGGCTCGTAAGGCCACAGTCCAAACAATAGTTATACCTTGCTTGATTTTTGATGTGTTATTTCCACATAGTACAGCGTTATTTCTAGTGTTCGAAATGAAAAAACAATAAATTCTTCATCACTATCATCACTGTTTTCCTGATTCATTGCATGCTACACAAAGTAAAAAGATGAGTTTTAAGTTAAGAAAGATTTGATTTTAGTATAAACTAATTCAAACTTGTTGTTTCACAAAGACGCGCAACATCAAGTAGTCAAATACATAAAATGTATAAATACACTGGTGCAAAATAATAACAAGGTGACCGTCAAAGTCGTTTAGTAAACAAAATTATAAATATAATTAAATGAGGTGAAATACAATTAGATCGTGGAATGTAATATTAACTGATATTTTGAGATAATAATGAGAACATAAATTAATAGTGAAATTATATGATCATGAAATACATTATAAAGTTAAATTATTATTAGCACCACGTCTTACTACCCATTCGGGTTATACGCAATTACTATAATGTGTAATGGTAGGGTGATTGTGAGATGAAATGGGGGACCTACAGTTTAACGTGGAATCCAAACCACGGTGGAGGCCTGGCATTCCCCACATTCACAAGATTATAAAGTTAGAATTAATATTATTATTACTAGTAATTTTATTATTATTTCTACCAATGGTTTTTTTAACTTTATAGCTTTACCGATTAAAAACTGGATGATGGCCGATTCCTCTCCACTAATGCTCCCGGGTAAGGTTTGTAAACAACAGTGACCAGCGCTAGCGGCATCAACCTCAACATCAATCTTCAGCGCGACCCGGTAGATAGTAATCAACCTGTCAATCTCGTGGCCATTTTCAGTTGATCGTGTAAAAAATCTACATCATCATAAAAAAAAATATCTTTGATGCTTATAAACACGCAAATAACTCAAGTACTGTACTTTCAAATAATATTTGAGTGTAGCCAAAATAAACTTGATCGGTTTTAATCGTTAGTTCTATGTGAAAAAATTAATATGAATATATATATATATATCTCATCTCTTATTTGGATTAATTTTTTTAGAAGGTTGTAGGATTAGAATTATTTAGTAAGGTTAATTTTAAAGAATAGTTATAAGATGTATAGACAAAAAGATGTATAGTGAAGAAACGAAAGGTTACTGCAGGACTTCAAATAACTGTATAAGTCGATCGGAGCCCATAAAGGTTTCCAGAACCCTACTCTAACCCGTCACTCTCACAATAGACTGGACTGCTGGGTGTTAATCTCGTTGGGCGTTCTGAAGGGTTTTTTTTTACTAAATTATTTACCACTGGATAGCCCAAATGGGTAGTAAGAGGCAGTTATAAAAACACAAGGGTTAAAAGTAGTCACCATGAAGATAGTTTTCTTTAAAACAGTATTACTTTTGCAAATATCCTCTCGCTTGATTTGAAATGTATACATTTTAATATAACAAACCTAAAAATACCAATTTTATAGAATTGAACAAATTTTCGTCTTATATATTTAACAAAGTAGATTTCAGTGAAAATAAACTTGCCGACTCTCAGATAACAACTTTTGATAGGTACGTCACTAAGGTACGATGGAGGGGAGGGGGGCTCGTAAAACATCCACCCCCACTATTGACCCCCAATTTTCTTCCATCTTTGAAATAACACCATATACAATACTACAACGTTCAATTAAAATTTAAATGTATACTATCTTTTTAAGACATTAAATGAAAAATACAAATTACTATTTTGAATCGTAAGTTATCATAATGCGATCAAATCTTTATTTTAATCCATACTACTTGTAACTTTGGTATTCGTCCAAGTTATTCTTTCGTCCAAGTTATTGTGCTTTCGCTGCAGCTGGCTATCTTCCTGAGTTATGAACAAGAATCATAGAGTACGGGCTTGTTCATTAAAGAACAAATGATCTGATGCTTATTTCACAACGCATCCCCCAACTAACCACCCCATCTCAAAATCACCCCCTCCCTAAACTAACACCTCTCCATCAAAACCTCACTTCCACCACAACTCCCTAAACTACCACAACTCCCCTAAAACACCATTCGCCAAACCACCTCAAAACACCCAAACCACCTCAAAACACCCAAACCACCACAACAGTATCAGACCACCATTCCCCAAGCCACCTTAAATCCTCCAAACCACCACAACTCCCCCAAATCATCACAGCTTCTCCAAACCACCACCACTTCCTCAAACCACCACAACTTCCCCAAACCACTAAAACATCCCCAAACCACTACAACACTCCCGAACCTCCATTCCCCAAGACACCGCAACTCCCCTAAACCACCATTCCCCAAACCTCCACAACTCTCCCAAACCACCATTCTACAAACCACCATTTCCCAAACCACCATTTCCCAAACCACCATTTCCCAAACCACCATTTCTCAAATCACCACAGCTCACCTAAATCACCATTCCCCAAACAACCACAACTCACCCAAACCACAATTTTCTAAATCACTACTATTCCTCCTCAAAACCACCCTTTCCTACTCCACCACCAAAAGCCAATATCCTCCTATCCCACCAACCCTTCATTAAACCTCCACCTCTTCACTATAACACCCTTACCTCTTCCACTCCCATAAACTCCTATAGAACAACCCCTCTCTTACCTTCAAACATCTCCACCACCCACCCCTTAAGTTTAATCCCAAATACGTGTATTTCTGCTATGGTTTGCGTTGAAGACAAGAAAGAGAACAATGTTAATAACAATTTGTAATAAAAAAAACTAGATCACCATAAACTGGTCATTTTAACCACTATAGCTTATTTGACTGGAGAGGGAAGATATAACCAGCCTTTACAAATAATGTTTTGTTGTAGGGAGGGAAAATATAATACAGTTCTTTCTTCTAAAAAAGTAATTTGGTAAAAATAGTGAGAGGAATGAATGCAACTACTTCACCGTTTTGTTTTGTAAAATACTGCAAGAAGAAAAATGATATCTACTGCAAACGAAGACCATATTGGGAATGTTGCAAAGTGAAGGTCAGTTTCAGGTGTTTCATGAAAAAAAAATGAAAATACTTTCATACATGCCATTCCTCAATAATATTTTATAAAACCTTTTCTTTCTTATAGTTTTCCCAAACCAACAAAGTGAAAGAATAATCAAATGTTTATGGTAGTAGGTAGAAGAGCTTGAAGTGCAAATTAACTTTTTTTTTCACTGTGGCTCACCACCCGTTTGTGTGTTACTCAAATAACACCCCAATATTGAAACTGCCCATTTAATGATTTGAACAAATTTATGCTCATTTCATGAAATGGATTCTTCGTTTTGCCATTTCATTAACTACTCCAGTGACTTTAGTCAAAAAATCATTAAATATAGGGCTTAAGTCCGAGCTTGTTGAATTTTGATATGCACTTTCATTCATTTAGTATCTATAAATAATATATCAAAAATCTCCATTAATCCATAGTACGGAATATTTTTACAGCACTTAGTTAATATTAAGTATTCTGTCTCACGAAGGGTTCATTTCTTTTGTCGATAAACTTAGACCATCAATGCGCCCAGTCCTCTGCCGCCTTCTCCGCTAGTTCCCAGAAGTTTCTTCTTTCCTTCAAGTAAAATATTATTTGAATCTTTCTCCTTGCTAGCCTCCTCTTTCCCTGAACCTTTTCTTCAATGACTTCGTGCAGAAAATAGTTCCTCTTAAGGATGTGTCCGATCCAGTTTTCTTTAAACCGAAGAGGTGACCTGGCGGTCTAGGGGTAAGGTGTCAGACTTCTATGCTGGTGGCCGGGGTTCAATCCTCGGTCCCGGCATAGATTTATCTGAATACCAAACCCTTTCTTCACCTCTGACAAGACATCTTGTGAATGTGGGGAATGCCAGGCCTCCACCGTGGTTCGGATTCCACGTTAAACTGTAGGTCCTCCATATCATCTCACAATCACCCTACCATTACACATTAGCGTAAGTGCGTATAACCCGAACGGGTAGTAAGACGCGGTGCTAATAATAATAATAATAATAATAATAATAATAATAATAATAATAATAATAATTTAAACCAAAGGATCACATCCAAAATGGTTCTCTTTCCACCCACTCTTCTTAGGATTAATACGTGTAAGATGTTAGCTCAAAGTCAATATATCCTTATCTATTGGTCCTATGGCTATAATGGTTATCAAATATCAAATATATAGATTAAAATATAGCCTACAATAAACCTTCTGTATCTATTCGTTTCGTACAAGCAACCGTTTTCACGTATTATGGATAACTATGTTTAAACCTATGAACTTATGAATACTACTGTATTGTACCTACTCTTTTTCATACCACCTTCTGGGTAGAGTACAAGGCACGTTTTTTTAAAAAAAATTGTATCCCATGTAGTCCTAATTAACGATTTTATCATATTCTATTAGTCATGCTGCTGCTTCTTCTTCGTCGTGTTCCTGTTTTTAATGTTCTTTTTCGTCTTCTACGTCCTGTGAATTTCTTTCAGCTTCCTCATTTTGGGAATTAAAAAGGTTTGGATAATTCATTCAACGGCATAATTTCATAGTTCGAGGGACGCATGAGGTTTTACAGGTTTCAGCGTATGTTTTAAATAAGAAGATCACTCTCTGGAATTATAGATATTAATGAACTACACTTCCTTTTAGAGCTATATGGTGTTCCAGTTAAGGAACTTTCCATTGATACACATCTATAATGGTGCTTTTCTAAGTCTACAAGAAATAACAAATCTGTAAAATTGTCTTTACTTCCACTTACACCTTGTGCAGCATAGAAACACCTATATAGGGTTTACTATCAAGTACAAACATGATTAGGGGATTATCATAATACTGAAAACTAGGGATAGCTAACAAACAAAAACCTTTTGGAACCAAATGGAGCATCACAACCTCCCGCTCCAAATTCCTTTTTGAATTTGATTTTCTGCAACTGTTCAAAATGTTGTAAGCTGAGACGGAGCTGCAAGAAACCAGGTTTATACTGTTTGGCAAATAGTGGTAGCTTTCACTATCAACACTGCCTCAATAGTACACCAGATGAAGAATCTTTAGATAGACCGGAAGAAGAAATCAGTGTAGAGGAAAATACTCAAGACCATGAAATTATTCCATTGGATCTATTATCCAAATGTTTGAATTCTAAAACTGAGGAGGCTGAAACAGATTTACAGGAAGTAGAAGACGAACAACAAGAACAGGAAGATGACGAGGAAGAAAAAGCATAACTCATAAAATGTGATTAAATCGTTGATTAGGTCTACAGGGGAAACCACGTTAGAAAAAACTGCACCTTGTACTCTTCCCTGAAGGTGGTGTGGAAATGACTAATAATTGTTTTCCTACGATGAATTGATGGGAACTTGGAAATATTATTTATATCTACAAAATTAAAATATATACCAAAATTCAGTTATCTCAGACTTAATCTCTGAGGAAACCACTAAAATCACTGGCCTAAAATGCGCCAAAGCTGCATTCACTCTTGCCCATTCTATGAACCAGAACAAGTTTCGCCAAAACTCGTTTTAAGATGTTATATTTAACCAACCTAACTTAAACTATCTTTACATTCTAAAACGACCAAAAGTTAAATTAGATTTAATACCGAACCTGTTATTCGCTTGTCCATTTCACGGACCGGGCAAAAACTCGCCCAGTTCATGAATTGGGTAAGGATTATAGCTTTACAGTTAAGGAAATAATAAGTTCATGAACTAGGCAGCACAAGCGCCGCACCATTCATGAACTGGACTATTTTTTGCCCAGTTAGGGAAATGGTCAGAAGAGGCATGTTCACGGAATGGGCAAATATTAGCCCGATTCATGAACTGAAGAAATTCACGAATTGGGTGTAAAATATACATCAATAACACTAATTGATTAGGGAAGCGGAAGGTAGAAGTTAAACGTAATATACGTGCATTGTTGTGAAAAAAAAGGACAACTATTTAGGAAAAAAACCTCAGGAAACTTCAACCATAATGTTACATTCAATCACCAAATGGTGTCATACGCGACTGTGAAAGGATAAACGGAATCACTGCTATTGTTTAATTTGTAAATTAAGAGTGCTTATATTGCTTTTTACGCTCCTCAGAATAAATTAAGCTCAAGTGTATACTTTAAATTCTGGGAGATCAGGATTACAAACGTTCTATTTAAATAGTGTTATATTTCACTGAAAAAAATTCAAATCCATCATCTATAGTCACCTTAACTCAGTCGATATCATGTCTGTCTACTGAGTTAAGGGTCCCTGATTCGATTCCCGGCATGGCTGGAATTTAATCATAGGTTAAATGTGGGTTTAACCTTTTATAGTGATAAATTAACGGCCGGGGACTGGATGCTGTGCTTGCCTGGTATTAAGTTAGATTATGATGCACATCACGCTAGAACAGGCCTAGTCAACCGGTAGTGGAAAATATATGGCTTTAATAAAACATTTACCCAGGTCACAGGCTGGAAACGGTAATGGATGTGAAGTAATAATAATAATATTTAGCACCGCGTCTTACTACCCGTTCGGGCTACACGCTTTAAGTACTAATTACTCTAATGGAAGGAATTGGGAAGGTTGAAATAGAGGAAGTGAACCCGCATTTACGTGGAGGGAGAGTGTAAAACCATTTAGGAAAAACCACCCCCAGTTCACCCGACCGAGATTCGAACCTCTATCTCCCCGTCCTCAGCAGTCAAGCTCAATACGACAAGCGCGTTAGCCAACTACGCCACCGAGGCGGGTGATGTGAAGTAAATCCTCTAGTCACTAGTAGTATTTCGTTAAGGTGAGATGGAAGCGAACGCTAGTAAAGGCCAGTGTTTTTGGAGTTTTTTTGGCAAAACTTTTTTTGAACAAATTAAATAAAATATTGCTCCAGTACAAACATAGAGTTTAATTTTCTTCACATGGTGATATCAACAATTCCTACATATCCATCATGAGCATAGCTGCATTAGATAATAAACTTTTTAAATCAAGATAAAAAGTTGTTCTTAAATTCCAGTAAACTCAATATTGACAGATTTCAAAGAAATTTTGAGGTCACCCTGTGAATAAAATTAAATTATATGTTTGTACTGAACCAATACTTTATTTATTTTGGCGATACATTTTTTTGCCTTAAATCTGCAAAAAAACATTGGCTTTTCCGACTTGCATCCCCCTCCATCCCACCTTAATCATATTACTAAGATAACCTTCTGAATAAATAATCTGAAAGTATATCAACCCGTACTTTTCACAATGCATATCCTATTGATGATAATACTTACAGAAGAAGAAACAGCATTGATTTATAAACGCACTGTAACATAACATACTATTTTCAAATATTTCCATACTTGATTTGTTCATTACAAATAATCTCACTCACATAATTAGTGAACAAGTTAAATAAGTTTCTCAAATATGACTTATACTCTACTCTCTAAAGCAATTTTATCAAGGTCTGGACTACACTAAACTCACCTAGCTGTAATAACATTCAACGATAATTTGACTAGACTCGGAATGCACGCAATGTGACCAACCATTGATGTCATCCGGAAATTGTTTCCTCTTTCAATCGAAACGGGCAATTACTTTTTTTAAATTTTCAATAGTTAATTCCCAAACAATTTGGAAATTTCATTATAACAACCTTAATTTGTTATAAATTATAAGGCTGATGGTCAGTCTAGTGAATGCACGCATGAATGAATAGTGTCAGTTAGTCAGACAATAAATGGCTGGTAATGTGATTATGATATATTTATCGTCCTGGTAGGCCTAATATTCCATGTTAAACAATCATTAATATTTCACTGAATAAACAGTTCTCACGCAAGGCCACACAACAGAGTCATTAATATCCTGAAACCGACATTAACTTTCTACCAATGTGAACAATCACCCTTTAACGTCGAATGAGAGGGGGGGGGGGGGACCTTTAGGGAAATATTTTTGCATTTAAAAATAATACTTTTTTACCATTATAAATAGAATATTGATTAAGTAGATACTTTGAGTACAATTTTCTGCAACAAGCGATCTCAAAAGTTCTTGAATATTGGCCATAGGCATCGAAGTTACTGCCAAGGACCTTTTATTTTCATTTAAAAAGTTGATTTTTTTCTAAACAGCACCTCTTACTAAGGTGTAGGGCTATGCGCTTCTCTCTCTCTCTCTCAGTGACCTGGTGGTCTAGGGGTAAGGTGTCAGACTTCTATGCTGGCGGCCGGGGTTCAATCCTCGGTCCCGGCACAGATTTATCTGATTATCAAACCCTTCCTTCACCTCTGACAAGACATCTTGTGAATGTGGGGAATGCCAGGCCTCCACCGTGGTTCGGATTCCACGTTAAACTGTAGGTCCTTCATTTCATCTCACAATCACCCTACTATTACACATTAGCGTAAGTGCGTATAACCTGAACGGGTAGTAAGACGCGGTGCTAATAATAATAATAATAATACTAATGATAATATGCTCCCCTCTACTGATTAGGCTGTATTTGGAAAGAGGAAGGTTTAATTTAGAGGGAGGGGACCATGATTTTATAGAGGAGAATGTGGAAAACCACTTAGGAAAATCCCTCCCTAAGTACACGTGACTGAGATTCAAGTCTTGATCCCCCCTTAATCGGCAGCCTAGACAATTGCGAGAGTTACGACTTATACCGTGCGGCCACCTAACTGGGAGAATGTGTCTGTTCAAAAACTGTGGTGTTCATGAGGAATATTCAAAAATCGTTAAATCATATGTTTAGAAAATTTTACTAAAAGTATCTATTGAATTAATTTGTTATTTATTTTTGTCAAAAACATTTTTAATTTTAAAAGATTGTTAAGATATTAATCCAATACTCTCTTTCACTTCCTCCCACCCCCACCTTAAGGATGTCGAGTACAGATCTACAAAATAGCGTGAGAAGGGTGAAGGGTGCGTTTGACGATCTATATGAGAACCTGAAGATTATAAATATAATAAGCCCTACTTAGTAAATCTGTATTAATGAAATGAAGCTTTGGTTTGTCTGCCTGTCTATAATGAGCGTTGCGTGCGTGGTATTTACCGCAGGCAGAGTGCTGAAATTTCAAAATCAGTAGCCCCTTTTCACAAATATTTGCACTTTGAAGATGGAATTTTAAATTTTTTTACTAGATGGTTTTTAATTTATTAAAAACTGGGCCAGAAGAAATAAAATGAAGAGCTTTTTTTTCTCTGTTTGAAGAAAAGCAAAGTGCTGCCCGGTATAGCTACGCAAATAATTCATTCATTGATTGGTTACCCTGGGTACTTCTGCTGCTATTGAGTATACCTTATAGGCAGATTTTTTACATAAGTGAGGGTTAGTTATTATCTATATCTCATCTCATATTAGTTTAGTTTATAGTCTTAGCTTGATTAGTTTCATTATTTTGTAACGTATTAAATCGAGTAATAGTGTAATTAGTAATGGTAGATTTTATCATTCACTGTTAAAATGGTATACAATATAGCAGAATGTGTTTCCATATAAATTATATAAACAAATACTGTACTTACATACATAGGTCTATGCATATATATAAGTTTTATGTATATGTCAAATCTAAGTATATGTATACTTACGTATAAATTTAGACCATATATATACAAATATATATATGTTGGAGGGGGATGCTATTTATTTTTACTGAAACAATGCTACTTGTTACAAAACACTTGTAGCTAAGCTGAGCTAGAGGACTTTATTTCTATCCTGTCGTTCGATCTTATTCATATCTGTAGCTCCAGTTCAAATCCTGGCTGTATGGTCTAGAGGTAGTTTTCAAATTTGATATGATAACATTACTGCCTTAGCCTATCTTAAGTTAAGTATCCATCTCATCAATAGCCACTAGAATTGCCATTAATAGCATTGGGATAGCAATAGTAGTTCCGCTCATTTCCATGACTCCGGATTGGAAGTGGATTCTATAGTTTAGTTTCTTCATCTCTCTTCCAAGAGAATGAATTCCTTAAAAGGTGTATTATTTAATACCATGAGGTTGGACTTCATTGCGCGTAATAAAAGTGAGTAGTTTAGCTTTTATGGTGTGAGATATAATTCTAAGTAAATGATATGAAACAACTATTTTAGCTAGAAACTACTTTTTTAATAAGAAAATTACTATTAAATAAATTTCATTCAGAAAAAATTAATCTAGTACAACTTTAGATGTAATTTTTAAACCAAATTGGTGGGGACATTAACTGACCTAAGATATTTTTTCTCTTTTTTTAAAAAAAATACGTTATTTTTAATAATCATATAAGCCCTTCCCTATGTACGTATTTTGAAATAAATTGAGAAAGGCGCGTTTGAAATATTTCAAATTTTCATAAGTCAATTATCAGTAAGCTACCCTTGTATTGATTTTTCTTTATAAAATAAGTATATAATGCTATTTACTCTAAAAGAACTTCTCGCATATCTTATTAATTGAACATGAGTGTAAGAAATAATTTGAATTTTCAAAAATCAGTAAATTATTCATAATTTTAAAGTTAAAACCAAAACTATGATAAGTCCTTGATGTATGACCATGACTTATTGAAATTTTAAGTTTTAAAAATCCATTAAACCATTATTGCTGTAGCCTCGTATGAAAACAACCATACAGGATGCCGACAGACAAAAATACATAGAAAGCTAAATACAGATATTGGAAGCAACCGACAGAAATATAAGCATGGGGAGCAACAGACATAAATACAAGCATGGGGAGCAAGAGAGATAAACACAAGCATGGAAAGTGACAGATAGAAATACAAGAATATGGAGCAACAGACCGACAAACACAAATGGGAACAGCTTTTATTTTAAAACCCTCTTTTTGAGTTTGAGAGTAGATAAAATATCCCTCATAATCTGAAAGTGAAAAGTTTAAATGATAACAGGATTTTATCCGTGTGAGAAATTTAAAAATATTTTATTTACAATAAATGTGTTATAATTTTTACTATTCTATGTTCTATGTATCTTGTTATTGTGTTGTTGATTATATCTCCACACTCCATCCATCCATTCACATCCTTACAACTAAGCCTTTCATAAATGTGTGTGTGTTCCCGCGATATTGACAGAATAATTGATATGTGTTCACACTCATATGCCAATCAAAATATCACATCCCCTTAACTTTGTTGTAAACACACAGAGAGTTACTGCTCGCTAGGCCCCATATATGATTAGGATGGGGGAGGAATAAAACAGGTATTCTCTTAAACGTGGTCATAAATTATTCCTGAGTGACACACGATTAGCGACAAGCGAGGATTGACCTCATTTGAGTGTCATACCAGATATACTACAGTTTTCATAGAACGATTCTATTATGAAATTGAAACTTTTTGTTCAGTAAACATTTATAATATTTTTCTTTACTACTACCGCTATATTATGAATATCATAGGAAGTGACCGCATCAGATAAAATGAATTGACTTGGGAATGCGTAAAAGTAGATTTACTTATGTTTCTAGCTGTCAGATAAGGTTTTTACTCTGAAAATTAGACTCTACCTATACCAAATTTCTAAACATCTTTTAGAGCAACAGACATAAATACAAGCATGGGGAGCAAGAGAGATAAACACAAGCATGGAAAGTGACAGATAGAAATACAAGAATATGGAGCAACAGACCGACAAACACAAATGGGAACAGCTTTTATTTTAAAACCCTCTTTTTGAGTTTGAGAGTAGATAAAATATCCCTCATAATCTGAAAGTGAAAAGTTTAAATGATAACAGGATTTTATCCGTGTGAGAAATTTAAAAATATTTTATTTACAATAAATGTGTTATAATTTTTACTATTCTATGTTCTATGTATCTTGTTATTGTGTTGTTGATTATATCTCCACACTCCATCCATCCATTCACATCCTTACAACTAAGCCTTTCATAAATGTGTGTGTGTTCCCGCGATATTGACAGAATAATTGATATGTGTTCACACTCATATGCCAATCAAAATATCACATCCCCTTAACTTTGTTGTAAACACACAGAGAGTTACTGCTCGCTAGGCCCCATATATGATTAGGATGGGGGAGGAATAAAACAGGTATTCTCTTAAACGTGGTCATAAATTATTCCTGAGTGACACACGATTAGCGACAAGCGAGGATTGACCTCATTTGAGTGTCATACCAGATATACTACAGTTTTCATAGAACGATTCTATTATGAAATTGAAACTTTTTGTTCAGTAAACATTTATAATATTTTTCTTTACTACTACCGCTATATTATGAATATCATAGGAAGTGACCGCATCAGATAAAATGAATTGACTTGGGAATGCGTAAAAGTAGATTTACTTATGTTTCTAGCTGTCAGATAAGGTTTTTACTCTGAAAATTAGACTCTACCTATACCAAATTTCTAAACATCTTTTATTTCAAAAACAATTTTGTTTGACTTTGTAAGTCTAAAAATAAACAAGGATTTATTTTAAAAAAACTTTAAGTTATGGTTAATTGTCTATTAAAAAATACAAACATTTGGTAAATAAATTACAGTGACTCACTTTTACACCCATACCTAAGAAATGACCATTTTCATGGTCAGAATGTTCAGTGAACACACGTCAAGTGCGGTACGATACTAAATACAAGACGATATCTACTCAAATTCAAATGGAATGGGCTGGTTTTGCATATAAAACTGGCCCATGCCAATTTGGTTTAGGTATGTGTCATCTTGTAATTATAATAGCATCGCACGTGAGGTATAATAAGTCTGATTATGACATTGCTCTAATTCATTAAGCTGGCTCTTCCATTTTCTGGACTGCTTCCCTCAATTTTTTTTTGTGTTTAAGCTTTTTACTTTCTCGTTATCTTACAGGTAGAGAAATTTTTGTGATCTTCAAAAAAATCGAGCTCGAGATTTTGATGAATCTCGACGTTTCATGATCCCCAGAATCCAAAATGTTGTTTTTGAATTTCCGTTTCTCTGTCTGTACCTCCTATTAGAGCCTAAACAATTTTACTGATCGGTCTAAAACTTGGTAAATAGGGTTTTCATAGGGTTGCCCCGAAGGGTTTTTGGGTTTTTAGAATTGGATATCTAACCCCAAAAAATAAGGGTAGTTTACTGAAGGGCAAAAGAGATTAGAAAAAATTGATTTTCTCAAAATCAGATATAACAATTTAGATTAAATTTCATTTCAAAAAGATTTATAAATATTCTAAACAAAATGGCTACTCTCAATATTTCGACAAAATGACTTTAAGAGCTACGGTTTGATAGGTAAATTCTCACTTTTTATCATATCTCTGAAACTAGTTGAGATATGAAATTACTTATCATTACAAATATATATATTTATAATACAAATATTTTCTTCGAATAATATTTTTATAAAACAAATAACTTTCTATCTATACACACACATATATATATATAAACTTTTCTAACACTAAAGGTAAAAAAATGATCCAGCCTGAATGTTGATGGATGTCGACGTCTCAAGACCCCTCCCCCCCTCCGAACCCTAAATGTGATATTTGCAATGCCGTCTGTCTGTGTATCTTTTTAACCCCAAAATTAAGAGTAGTTTAATAAAAATCGAAAATAATAATATAATAATTAGCACCCCGTCTTACTACCCGATCGGGTTATACGCTTCAAGTACTAATTACTCTAATGGATTAGGAATAGGAAAGGTTAAATTAGAGGAAGTGAACCCGCATTTGCGGGGAGAAAGAGTGGAAAACCATTTAGGAAAATCCACCCCCAGTTCACCCGACCGAGATTCGAACCTCGATCTCCCCGTCCTCAGCAGTCAGAACTCAACACGACAAGCGCATTAGCCAACTACGCCACCGAGGCAGGTAAAATTTAAAATAGAAACAATCGATTTTCTGAAAATCGGCTCTAACGATTTTGATTAAAATTAGTATCTAGGTGTTGATTGAGATCATAAATAAATTGACTATTTTCATTTTCCTGTGAAAATGATTTTTACGTTACTTTACAGAAGTGGAAATTTCCGTATCTCCGCAACTATTTGAGATACTAAATCATCATTGCAAATTTATAGTACTGTTAAAAATTAAAAATAAACTATATGAAACATATTTTTTATAAAAACAAAAGTTTCTGTGATATTTGCAGATATATTAATACAATTTTGTGAGCTTTAGTTGTAGATATACTACTTAGGTCCTAACGCAATAATTCTCCAATGCCATAGAGTAAGAAGCGAGTAAGTCTCTCAAAAAGGGTATGTTTTCTTTCTTTCCACCTCTTAGGAGAAATGTTTCTCCAACAATGGTCTATCTCTATCCTTTTAGATTCAATAGTCGATATTTACCAATTTTATTCGTCAAAATTTATAAGCTAGGAATTTAATAGCAATTCAATAACCATAGCTGATATGTAGCTCCTAATAAAATATCGAAAATTTTAAATTGGAAGTCGACATTTTAATACGAAGTGTTGACCCACGGGAAACTAAATATAAATACCTTTACTTTCTCGCTACCTAAAAGTTTTGTGATCGTCAAAAAAATTGAACTCAAGATTTAGACGGATGTCGACGTATTATGCATGTCCCCCCGAACCATAAAAAGTGGTTTTCGCAATGCCGTCTGTCTGTCCATCTCTACCTCGGACTAGAGCCTAAACTATTTTACCGATTAGGCTACAACTTGGTATATATGGTTTTCATAGGTTTACCCCGAGAAATTTTTAAAATTGGATATCCAAAACTAAAATTAAGTGTTGTTTCCTTGATGGAGAAAAGAGAAAAAATCAATTTTATCAAAATCGGCATTAACAATTTTGATTAAATTTCCTTTTCTGAGCTTTGATCAATATTACCAACCAAATGGATACACTCTCAACATTTCGTCAAAATGACTATAAGGGTTCTGGTCTGATGCGTAAATTCTTATTTTTAATTTTATCTCCGTAAGTTTTTGAGATATGAAACTACTTATCAATGCATACATGTGGTTCAATTTATAATAAACATCTTTTACTTGAAATATATTTTTATAAAACCAAAAGTTTTCAAGCTATACACAAATATATATTTCTTTTAACTTTGCCAACACTTTAAGGTAGAGTATTACAACAGTAAAAAAAAATCTAGCCCGAGATTTTGATGGATGTCAACATTTCATGACCCCCTCCCCCTCTCCTTTCTCTTCGAAACCTAAAAAGTGTATTTTTCGACGCCGTCTGTCGAACCCTAAAATTAATAGCAGTTTACTAAAGGGTGAAAAGAGAAAAATTCTATTTCCTCAAAATCGGCTATAACGATTCTGTCTCTTTCATTTTAGACTCAGTAGTCAATAACCACCCATTTAATTGGTCAAAATTTATAAAGGATAAATTTAATACCAATGCAATAACCATAAGATATTCTATAGTAAAATGACGAAAATTTTAACCGGAATTAAAAGTATTAATATGAAGTTTTAACCCTTGAGGAGCCAAAATCGAAATTTTGTATTGATCCAAATGTACAAATGGAGACATTAATTCTTTAAAAATAAAACTATTAAATTTAAAGCCATGAATAAGTATGTTTTACGTATGTCTAGCGCAATTTGTTCTCGGGTTTTAAGTAAACATTTCCAGTTCTAAAAACTAGAGCGAGAAAGCTCGTGTGGAGTTCCGTACCATTTATTTTTATAAGAAATCACAGTCAAATATAATATGTATTAAAACATAAGTAATAATCATATGATACAAATATTTAAATGACGTTACATACTGTTAAAAATAAAATGCGTGTTGAGCCAGACTGCTGAGAACGGGGAGATCAAGGTTCGAATCTCGGTCGGGTGAACTAGGGGGGGGGTTCCTAAATGGTTTTCCACTCTCCCTCCACGCAGATGCTGGTTCACTTCCTCGAATTCAACCTTCCCAATTCCTAATCCATTAGCGTAATTAGTACTTAAAGCGTATAACATGAACGGGTAGTATGATGCGGTGCTAAATATAATAATTATAATAATAAAAATAAAATATGTCGAGAGCGAGTGTGTCAAATCCACGCGATATTATCTCCACATTTTATTTGTTTAAAGAGGATGCATCTAGCTTATTTTTGAGGGGTAAATTAGTGGTACTTGTAATCTACTAACAACACTAGAATAATTGTGTAAGGTAATAGTTATCAAATACAGCTTTAGTTCAATTAGCATCAGTTGCCATAGTAACCGTTATAATGCAAAACACTATTGTCTAGTTATTATCGGCTAGCATGATAATCGCTGTTATCCACCACTAAAGTGTAATTAGTCGTGGTTGCCATGGTAGCGTTTTCATACTCCTATTTAGTGCAATTGGTAACTGATGGACGCCACCATCTTGCCAAACAGAGAGTTACCCAGAGTGAGTTATACTTTACCACTAATTGCGCTTTTTGTTCACTACCCCTCTTCTTTTACTTAACGTGGGTCGAAAATACATATAACCTTACGAGTGCCTGATGACGCAGAGGTAGTCTAAGAAGCGGGGGAAGTCACTTTTGAAATCGTCCATGACGCAGTATCTAAGATGGCGGCAGCGCCCACTCCTTTCACCCGGCGCCAAGCACCGCTGGAAGCTTTGGTCTCGCTGTTCAGGAATAAGAATGAAACAATTGTGTTAGTATAGCATAGATGTGAAGGTTGAAATTTTCAAAAACACGCGCGTGCGGGGATGAGAAAGACAGGGCACAGGTTCAATGTCAGACTGGGCTGAGGTGCAGTGATCTACGTTGAGAGGGAGAGCAGACAGGGTAGGTAAGATCTAAAGGGCTACTAGCACCTAGGACCACTATTATAGTAAACATCGAATCACTAAACTGGATTGTTTTCACACCCCATTATGATTAAGGAAATTCAATCCTGTCGGGATCCAAACCGACTAAGTTAACGCCCCACCAGTGGCCACATGGTATAAAATGTCAGTCTCGTAATGTCTGGTTTGTAGGGGGGGGGGGTAAAATCATTCGGATGTATTGTAGATTTTTATATGGTTTCTCCCTCTCTCGCTACACGCAAATTCTAGTACATTTCCTCTAAATATGACCATGCTCATCCATACCACTTTAGTGTAAATATGCGAATGGATAGTACGACGTGGAGGTCAGTAAATAAATGCACTGCAATGAATATTGATGTCAATCTAAGGGCTAAGTTCGATGACGTTGGTTTATAGATTATTTTTTATCATCGCGTCTTACTAACCGTTCGAGTTATACGCTTATATACTAAACTAAGTTAGGGTTTTTAAGGATTATATAATCATAGGAAGTGTAACCACATTTAAGTGGAGATAAAGTGGAAAATCATTTTGGAAAACCACCCTTAACCCGTAACCCGACTGAGATTTGAGCCTCGATCTCCCCGTCATCAGCAGTCTAGACTACTGCGAGAGTAGCACGTTAGGCCATGTGGCCACCGAAGGGAGTGGTTTATATTTAATGCACTAATATTTACCTGAAGTGAGGAAATAGGAACAATTTAATAATTTCCATTAGAAAAACCAACTCCCAGTCCTAGTACGGCCGGCTGGAATTATAACGCCAACTTTCCCTTCGACTACGACCCAATCCGATGTGATCCTAACGCGTTTAGGCGTGCGCACACCTAGCTGTATCACATCGATTCGTCTCAAAACATATTTTTATGTTGGTACACACCTGTCTCTATTGGATTTGTAAGTATTTTTTATTTTGACAAACAACTATCTTAATCAGCTGGGTAGTATTTTATGTTAGTATACACCTACCCATATCAGTTTTATACATATTTTTTATGGGGGAACACACTTGTCTATATTGCAACTAATCGGCTCGTTTATTCATTAATTTTTGCGCAAATGGAGGTAATATCTCAAATCGAGAATCTTTTCTGAGTGTACGTGGAACAATACAAGTCCATGTATTACGTCGTAGTGTGTACCTACCTTAAGGGAATATAAAGAAGTGTTGAATCATTCACAAAATATCTTTTTAATTGTTAGAAATTGTTGATTCCCTCTTGATTAGGGAACTTTTGTTCTAAAGTAAATATTGCTGAGAATTTTCTCTAATATTGTAATTATAATATAAAAATACTATAATCTTTATTGTAGTTTTAATAATTTACTACCTTATTCAGTGGCTGCATGGCCTAAGGCAAACTTCTCGTGTTAGACTAGACTGACGTTGACAGGAAAATCTGAGTTCAAATTCCGGTCAGGTGTACTTACAGGTTTTTTTCTAAAATAGTTTTCCACTTTCCCTCCAAGAAAATGTGGGTACACTTTCTCTACATTCAACCTTTCTCACACCTATCTCACTACAAAAAAAAATATATATATATCACTGCTGAGGAAAATGCAGCTTTATCTTCGCTTCCTATAAGTCAACTGTTGCCAAATTTCCTTGCTCTCGGCTATGTCTGAAGCTGTTGTCAACCTCTACTAATCAGTGTTTTGAAACTTGTCTTATATTTGAGAGGAGACTGACCACACGAATACGAGAACATAACAACGCTGCTACCCAAGAATAACCATGCAGTTCCCTCAGAGTTTATATCCAGTATAGCATAATTAGTCTATAGCCTATTTGTGGAGAGTTTGAACCGATAGTAAGACATGGTGTAAAAAATAATAATCTTAGTAATAATTGTTTAGTAAAGCCTATTTAAGCTTCATTAAACATGTTAATATTTAAAAAAAGAAATCAGATAGAAATATGACATTGTGGAGATCTAGGATGGATTAGTCAGTAAAGCAGCCAGCGTGTTGAATGGGAGGATTAATGTTCGAATCTCTATATTTGCTAGTTGAAGTTATTTTTAAAACAATGAAAATGTAAAGGAGTGTCATCAATAAAGTTTAGTTTACCACAAATTTTAATAGCGCAAGAAATAATAATATTTAATTTCCCAACATTAAAATAAAATGCTCTATTCAAGATTAAATTGTTCACCCTGATTATCGATAGGGCTTACCTTATCTGATCCGAGGAAGATGGTTCTCTTGGTGATGTGCGGCGCTGTTCCATGGGGTAATTTCAGCTGTCCTCCATCTATGTGCTCTCCCCATTCCAGTGATGAGAGGGAGTCTGGAAATATGACAACATTTTACTGAAGGGCAGGATTCTTGTTGGATGGAGGTGTAGCAGGATTCTGGTGGTATATGAGGTTAGCAGGATTCTGGTGGCATGGGAGGGTAGCAGGATTCTGGTGGCATGGGAGGGTAGCAGGATTGTGGTAGCATGGGAGGGTAGCAGGATTCTGGTGGCATTGGAGGGTAGTAGGATTCTGGTAGCATGGGAGGGTAGCAGGATTCTGGTGGCATGGGAGGGTATCAGGATTGTGGTAGCATGGGAGGGTAGCAGGATTCTGGTGGCATATTGAGGGTAGCAGGATTCTGGTAGCATGGGAGGGTAGTAGGATTCTGGTGGCATGGGAGGGTAGTAGGATTCTGGTGGCTTGGAAATATAGCATGATTCTGGTGGCATGGGAGGGTAGTAGGATTCTGGTGGCATGGGAGGGTAGCAGGATTCTGGTGGCATGGGAGGGTAGCAGGATTCTGTTAGAATGGGAGTGTAGCGGGATTCTGGTGGCATGGGAGGGTGATTCTGGTGGCATGGAAATATAGCATGATTCTGGTGGAAATAACATTAGAGAAAATACAAAACTTTTTTTTGCGGTCAACATTGATAAGAGTTTATATTATATTATTATAATTTAATATATTTGTTTGATGACGTACAGATAAGTTTCTAACTGTATATTTGTATCTCAGAGCTGTGTCATTCACAGTGAAGCTTCATTGAAAATAAGCTCATTTACCCTTGTATTATACATGTTAATTTATGAAACTTAAAATATTGTTAATCTTAACAAATATTTTAATACCTCTCCCCTACAATTAAACGTGTACCCATTTTATAAATAATAAACCACTTTTTATTTATTAACATTTATTAACAACCGTAAAACGTCTCAGAACTCTTGTAGGTGGCTCCATTGACAACATAAGGCGTAGAGATGAGCAGGCAAATTTTGAAGAAATACACAAGCATTAACTTGAAAATTAAATATGAAAATCATATATGTAGCTTTCCCTCACACTTCCATAACTGCCTTTTCCTCTCCCAAAGTCCCCTCCACCAAACCCACAAGTTACTCGGAAACTCAACGCCCAAACTGTACACATAGTTTAATTGAGCCTAAAGTAATACAAAATCTCTATAAACCTACTTCTGTAAAGCTATGCTAATATCATTAAATTGTGTTCAAATTTTCGGTGCACAGCGCCTGAAGAACGAAGGTGTTCAAGCATGCGTGTACAGCAGGTTGCATAGGAGTTAGGCATGTGGCACTACTATCCTCTAAATCTTGTAGCACAGCAGCAGAACATACTACAATTAATAGTAAAAACACACAAGTCCATCTAAAATTGGAAATACGTTCTAAGGGTCATCATTAACGGTCCTACATCACAGAAAGTGATTGGCATTATTATATGTGCAGTGCCGTGCACCTAGCTCCAATGCAACCTGTTGTACACGCATGCTCGCACAACTTTGTTCTCCAGGTGCTTACAGTTTAAAAAAGGAATTATTTATTTTCAAAGTTTCTGGCCTAGCTCGATCCGCTATTTTGATTTCGTCACATTACATTTTTGTTTTTTAGACTTTTATAAATAACAATATCTTATGACCTATCCGAATTCCAAATTGTAGATTGTTTGGATATTTAGTAGTGTTTGTATAACTCATGTGGACCAAAATTTATCTAAAATATATCCAATTGGGATGTTCTACATTCAGCTACACTCTTCATATAATATATTCCTTTACAATTTCAAGATAGCTATGACAATTCCAAACCAAGTTGTCTATTAATGAATTTTAAAAACAATATTTGAAACAAACTATTAATCGGCCCATACACTGAGTGCACAAATGAATAAAATCCATATAAAACGCAATATTTGCTTAAAAACGATATTAAGATATCATAAATAGAATATATTAATAATTACAAAAAACATACTAGAAAAAAGAGCATCACATTTTAAGAAAGTATAAATGAAATAGGCTGTTAAAGAGATAGATTGGTCCCTGCAATTACCTGCACAATTTAATTTTTTTGCTACAAAAAAGTTTTTTATAATAGTTATTGAATCCAATTTTCTAATTTAAAATTTAATTTTTTTTTAAACATTTGTGTTAGATATTCTTTCCCCACATGATTAAAATAATCCAATTTTCTACAACACCTAGAAGATATTTATATATATATATATATCTTTTAGATTTTAGCCACACTTTCCTAATGTTTTCCAAAAATGTATTCTGATATTAGAATCCTTCATACTTTTCTAGCTATCTGGGATATCCTTTCCCGCTTCATGACAAATTCCAATTTTCTATCGCAACAAAAACTATTAAATTTTAGGTTTCGGTCATCTCCATTCTCCTCTCTCCCCCTAACTTCAATCCCCGATCCTTTTTTAGAAATCATAAATGTTCTGTTCCGATATTATGTATGTAACTTTTTCCGTTTTCTACCATAGATGAAGGGTTTTATTCAATTAGTTTTAATTATTTACTGGCGATGACGTAGAGATCAGGGTTTGAATCTTGGTTGGGTGTCCTAGGGTATCGGTATAGTGGTTTTTGCGTTAGAGAGGAACATACAAAGACCAAATTTATATGTATATATATAATAGATTAATTAATTAAAGTGGTATCATAATATTATAATGACTAAGAATATTCTTTGATATTTAAATTCCAAAAAAGTATTAATGATTAAAGTAGATATTAAAAGAATAAACATTGCAAGAACAAACTTTGTTGCAATCTAAAGTCGTTTATTGGGGTAACAAATATAGTACTTGGCTCATATTGATGCATTCATAAAGCTATGACATTTATTTCATTATTATAAAATTAATAAACTGTACGGTGCACCGGACAGATTTTCTCCCTCTTTTATCTTAAAATACACATTTACCAAAATCTGGTAAGATCTGTGAAACGAAATAGTAGGTATACATTGTTATTATTAGAACCACGTCTTACTTTCCATTCAGGTTTTACGCACTTACGCTAATGTGTAATGGTAGGGTGATTGTGAGATGAAATGAAGGATCTACAGTTTAACGTGGAATCCGAACCAACAGTGAAGACCTGGCATTCCACACATTCACAAGTTGATTAATACACGTCTTGTCGGAAGTGAGGGATGGGTTTCGCAGGCAGATACATCTGTGCTGGGACTGAGAATTGAACCCTGAACCCTCAGTACAGAAGCCTGACACTTTACTTCTAGACCACCAGGTCACCCATTTCTCAATTTAAAGAACTTTATGTTTAGATGTGGCTATAACCGTAATTAACAAATATTATAGCTTATCAATTTAATCCATCATAAAAAAATACATCCTAAAATAAAATATCATAGAAGGGTCGTAGAAAATATTACATACGCCTCGATAGCTCACTAAACATTTTCAAATATGTTTTGCTCAACTGATATTTCAAATAACTATTCTGTGCCCGCGAAGTTATATACAATTAAATGTATAGCCAGGGAATTTGAGGGAAAGGTTCTCCCCTAAGTCGTGTGAATAAATAAAAATAGAGTAGAGTCCCGACCATCCGACCTCTGAATATCCGTATCCTCGTCATATCCGACCGTTCACCTCCTGTGCTTGTCTATACTTGTGTGTGAGTTACTGCTTGTTTCATTTTTTATGTGTCACAGCAGGCAGTCAGCACCTCACATTTGTCTTACACAGTTCATGTTTTTTAACCTGTCAGTACATTTACTAAAATTATTAGCAGTGTCAAAATTTGTGTGTACATGTGTGTATTAAGCCTGCCATCATCAGTATAAAGTGCTTCTTTTTTTTAACCAGTCAATACACTGTAATGGCAGCACAAAAGAGCTCCTCTTATTCTCCGACCATGTCCCAGTCCCGTGAGTGACGGATAACCGGGGTTATACCATTCTTAACTAAAAGTGGATATAAAATATACGTGGGGAAAGTAAAGTTTTGGCATTATAGGTTTTGGAATCCCTTAAATATGGCAACACATACCACAACAATATGCTCTTTTCTTACTCTAAGTTGATCAACCGATACACTGAATCAAATTTTCCAAAGTGGTCATTTTAACGTTTGCAAACTCAACAATCAGATTTGAAAATTTATATAAAAGTAAAAAAATCCTCATTAAATGAGGGTTTTTACTTGTTAATTTTATTCATACTTTAAAAATATTCCATTGTCTTTTTACATCTCTTTATGTACCAAAAGTTTAATTATTTCACAATGGTAGAACTCCTATGGTATTTGGTGAATATGCTTTGCTTGGCTGCAAATATCAGCAGAATTGTGCAATATGTGATATCAACACGCCATTTGGCACAGTAATAGTTCGTACCATGTTATGCAACCCAGATATATAGCCACAACATTTCCCGTGTGACGTCATAAAACAAAATGGCTGCCTCTTAAAGCAACTGTGGTGAAAAACTCCATCATTAGGCATCCAGCATAATATTTTGATCAGTTTTGAATGTGTTGCGTTAGATTTAAGTACTAATTAGTTAATTGTTATTTCATTTCAGGTTAATTTCTGCCTAATTGTTGGTTCGTATGAATGAAACTTGTCGATGAAAAGTAAATGTGGACTTGTAGAAATAAATTAAACCTTTAGAAGTGAACAAAATATTAATGTTGAGCTGGACTAGAATATGTGTATGTTGTGCCAAGAAGATTTTCCCGAACCCTTGGTATCCTCAGCTAACAGCAAACGCCCTGACAAAGTAATTGGTTAAAAATGCTTATTGGAAGATCTTTTAGATTTTTATTTATCAAAGCGACTTCCATCTTGCACCAAGACTCGTTGAGTAAACAGTCACAGAAAATTATGCACGGTTCCATAAAATATGTAGAAACAAGTACTATAAATCTAAGCTGGCAAGATCATCGTCAACAGAGAGAATTAAATAAGAACTGGAAGTAGATAAAGAATGTAATACTTCCAGGACTACATGATCAGTATTTATTGTGAGTGATGTAAAAGATGCATGCTTCTTCTGTGATGAACCAGACGTGGAGCTTGTTAATGTTCGTACACCGGAACTAAGTATTAGGATCCATGATGCTGGAGTTACATTTTGCGTCTCAAAACTGCTTGCAAAGCCAAGCAGTGGTAATATAGCTGCAACTGATGCAAGATACCACAAAAAATATCTCACTTTAAGAAGAAGGAATTTTACGAAATTAAACCAAATGTGACATAATTTCACGCTTATAAGAATATATTGATATTCCCTGTGATATCAATCTCTCAGATACTACAACTTACAACAAATTTAGATGGTAGTGTGATAATTCATTTCACAAAGCCCAATATTGCGCAAAATTTCAAGACTACAGCACCATCCGATTTCAGCCATTTGTAATGGATTATCTCTCTAACGTGGAAAGGGTTGATATATTATTTGGCCGTTACATAGAAGGATCTTTGAAGAAAGAAGAAAGATGCAATGAGGTAGTGGATCCTGCCTTTTTTGTGAAATACTCAGCAAAGTTAAAAAAAAACTGGACCTCCTTTCTTCAAAATGAAGAAAATAGAGCTGGGCTATGCCACTTTGTTCATTTCCATAATAGGGTGTTGTAAAATGGTTTCCGAGTTTAAAACTAAAGTATTATCGAATAAGACTACCTAAATTATATAAAACATGATAGGCAACAACATGTAAGTTTTAACTTAAATATAATACCACAGCCTATATAGTATAGGGGATCCCATTTTGAATATTCCTCTAAACAAATATATTTAACGTTGTAATAACGCACTCAAACTTCAAAGGTTATGTCATATTTGAAATTCTTGACCTATAAAACATGGAAAATAATATGCTGGATGCCTAATTATAAATGTTTCACCATAATTTGCTTTAAGAATTGGCCACCTTGTTTTATGACGTCATATGGGAAATGTAGTGGTTAGATTGTTGGGCTCTATATAAAAAATCAATATTTATGGTATTAACTAACAATTTGTCAAATGGCGTGTTGGTATCGTGTTTTGCAGGATTATTATGCTAAGCTACCACGAGGAAACAGGCATTCTGGCTACATTCTTCTGCCACTAAAGCTCAATTCATTGTTGATGTCTCTCTGATAGCCTAATATTCTGTCTTATTGGAACCTTTGGTAAATGTTCAGCAGTCTAAAAGCTTGGGGCTCCTCCAATGTTCACACCACATCAAACACATCCTTGGAGTGATACGAAATCACTGAAATGACTCAGGCCAAGTTTCTACAGAGCTAGTAGAGGATGCCTACAAAATTGCCGAGGAAGTTGGAATGGAATTGATTGTATCAAGATCTGTTGGAAGACAGCAGCATCGTTCCTACCCTCCAGCGTCCAGCCCTTTAAAGTACTTGAAGATATCCTTAGTAATTTCTTACTTGGACGTAATATCTTCGTTGGATCAACGTTTCTCAGAATAACATTCACCTGCTTTTTCAATTTGGGCTCTACACCCTCTTATCATAATGAAGATGATCGTTCAAGACTTCACTATGAAAGCCAAGCAGTTCTCGAATTTATAACTTGCAGGACTTCAACTATGAGGCTGAAATATGGTACACCATGTTGAAGACGAAGAAACTCAGCAAATCGCCGTTAAAAGAGCTGAACAGAACAGACCTAGTAAAAGAGGCGAAGATCTTGTACTCTACCACAAAATGCTCTGCTCATCTCACTTACTCAGCCATGCATCACTTGCACCGTACATCTGTTGCTTAGTACCTTGAGCAGAGTAAATACCTGGCTAAGGTCAACGATAAAAGGGGAGCGTCTCAATGGGATATAGTTACTGAGTGTGCACAGAAAAACTGCATTGGGAAAAAAGGAGTAATTTGAGAAGAATGTAAAGATAAAAAGGTTTTAACAAAATCCAAGTAATATTTTTTTTAGTCTAAGGTTTTTTTTTTTGACAAGATGATCTTTGTAATTTTTCATTCGTGAAAACTAGTCTTGATTTAAATCGTTCTATAATTTTGCATAAAAAACTTGTTTTTATTTAATTTTTATTTAATAGGATTAAAAAAGGCAAGTTCATTGTCATTTTGAAAAATATACTCGTTAACCGCATGAAAGGTACTCCTTGATGTTAATTTTTTTCCAACGTCCTAGTTTTCAAATGAGTGAATATTTTGACATATTTTACTGAGCACTTGCATGGGCGTAGCCAAGGTAGGGCAAGGGAGGTCCCTATAAATTTCTGGAAATGAAATCAAAGGTAAAGTTATTGTTGATTTTTTTTTGTAGTAGGCCTACTGCATTACGGGTTGACCGTAAATATTCCCATCCACCCTGTAAAAAATCTTGCCTGAGCCCCTGGAGGAGGTATTTATTATTTTAGAAGGAGCGTTCTATGGTTATATTACTGTGAACTGAGGAGGTATTTATTATTTTAGAAGGAGCGTTCTATGGTTATATTACTGTGAACTCAGTCGAATGTAAGAATGAGTGGAAAACAAGTAAATATCCAGTAGAGTTTTTAAACAGTTTGGATCCCTCAGGAATACCACCACACACGTTAAATTTTAAAATGGTAGTATAATAATACTCCTTGGGTACTTAAATATTAAACAGGGCCTATTTAATGGAACTGCCTTGCAGTGACAAGCTGTAATCCATGCGAAAATTTTAACAGGTTTATCTCAAGTGAACAGTCGATTTTGTACTTTAGGACCCTGAAATCCCCTTTATTTTGAGACGAAGGCAGTTTTCAGTTTAACTGGTGATTTAAGTTTCTATTAATTAGCTTCAAAGTAAACCTTGGATATGGTTAATATCTTTCTGGCCAAGCCTAGTTCAGCTCGGGCCAATTGTACGTGGTCTTTTTAAATACAATTTTATACTTCATTTAAGAAAAATTGAATTAATTTAGTTATTATTATTAGCACCGCGTCTTACTACCCGTTCGGGTTATACTCACTTACGCTAATGTGTAATGGTAGGGTGATTATGAGATGAAATGAAGGACCTACAGTTTAACGTGGAATCCAAACCACGGTGGAGACCTGGCATTCCTCACATTCACAAGATGTCTTGTCAGAGGTGAAGGAAGGGTTTGGTGATCAGATAAATATTAGCCGGGACCGGGGATTGAACCCCGGCCGCCAGCATAGAAGTCTGACACCTTACCCCTAGACCGCCAGGTCACCCATTATTAATTTAGTTATTTATCACTTTATCCCCTACTACGACAGAAAGATACGTTTTTACAAAGCGCTTATCTTATTGCTAGTTAGGCTTTATTAGGTTGGCTAGTATCAATATCAACATGTCGTAGAAAACCTAAAACTAGTTCTTAGCATGATGTTTTAACTCAATCGACTACAGTTGTATCCTTAACAAACAAGTTTAAAAGCAAAGTAATCACTTGCGAAGCGTCATGCTTTCTTATCGTTGTCACTGTGACAGGAAGTAGTCTTCATATTATCACGCATTTCCGCTTCATTGAGCCGTCGACAGATGCAACAACGTTACTTGTGATTCGATTTACTTCCAGTTCAACTGGTGAATAGGGACTAAGTCCCACACAATGGATAAATCGATAGTCTCGGTTCGTCAAATAGTGACTTATTTTTAAGTTTATTGAAATTGAAATGAAATTTTGCCTTTTATAAGATCGAAATGGTTTTAAATTGAGAATGAGATGCAAACAGCTGCTGATTTTTAGAATATATTATATTTAATATATATTATATATTTTATATATACAATATATAATATATTATATATTTTATATATACAATATATAATATATTATATATTTTATATATACAATATATAATATATTATATATTTTATATATACAATATATAATATATTATATATTTTATATATACAATATATAATATATTATATATTTTATATATACAATATATAATATATTATATATTTTATATATACAATATATAATATATTATATATTTTATATATACAATATATAATATATTATATATTTTATATATACAATATATAATATATTATATATTTTATATATACAATATATAATATATTATATATTTTATATATACAATATATAATATATTATATATTTTATATATACAATATATAATATATTATATATTTTATATATACAATATATAATATATTATATATTTTATATATACAATATATAATATATTATATATTTTATATATACAATATATAATATATTATATATTTTATATATACAATATATAATATATTATATATTTTATATATACAATATATTATTATATATATTATATATTTTATATATACAATATATTATTATATATATTATATATTTTATATATACAATATATTATTATATATATTATTTTATATATACAATATATTTTTATATATTATTTTAAATATACAATATATTACTATAAATATTATTTTATATATACAATATATTATTATATATATTATTTTATATATACAATATATTATTATATATAATATACAATATACATATATGTATATAAAAGATGGTTTCTTGACTTTTACTGTCTTATGTAGAAAACATAATGTAATCGGGTAAAATGTTTGTTCTCGAGATAATGATGGATCTTAATGATCTGTGTGCCGCTGGACTCGAAATGTTATTCTTACAACAGTATGTTCTAATCCCACGTATGTCTGTTTCCTGAGTTATCACCAAAACCATTTGATGGATTTATTTAAAGCTTGATATTTGGTTACAATACTTTATAAACATATAACTAATTGTAATTTGGAATCCATCCATAAAATTAAGGATAATAGAATATAATTCAATTTTCAACTCACTTCAATTTAATTTATTCTCTCCTACTTGATAACTGTTCTACTTTAACTTATAACTTATCAATTTTCATAAAAATGTGTATTTAACTTCAATTTGACTCATGTGTTTATGGTACATGTATTTTAACATGTTTACTTGTATATTATATATGAAATGACTCACATTTTTAATATGTTAAGATTTTGTATAATTTGTGAAGGACAGTAATTTAACGCTAATCTAAAATCTAAGATTAATATCTATTAAATTACTTATCTACTCTACATTCAAATCATTGCTTTTACATAACTTGTAATTTAGATTTTTTTAATTTTGTCATATTGTGAATTGTGTAACATTGTCAATGTCAATATCTTCTTAGTTATTAAGACTGCATTTATATCTTAATCGTCAATTGATATTAGACTGAGTCCAATTAAACATATTTTCTATTTCATATTTTACTATTCATCACATCAAATTATTATTATAATTTAGGACAATTACATTTGTAATCTTGTTAATATTGATTTCAATAATGTCTATATTAATAGCTTTTAGATATAAAAAACAACTTTCATATCTAAATTCTCAATTTATCTCAGACTCAGTGATAATTAAAACATATTTTTCTACCTCACATTGTAATATTCTTTATATTGAATTCTATTAATATAACTACCATTAATTAATGTTCCTTACTACAAATTATAAGGTTTTTCAAAAATTAGGGCTATTTTTCAAATGACTGATGATTTAAATTGGTCGAAAATAGCTCTAAAAAATAGGTTCAAAATGAGTATTTCAGTATTGCTTTACTTTATAAATAACAATATATTTTACCCTTTTCAGTGGCCTCATGGTCTAAGACACTACTCTTGCAATAGACTACACTTTCAAAGGCAAAGAGATCAGGGCTCAATCTCAGTTGGGTGCACTGAAGGAAGTAATTTCCCAAATTGTTTTCATTATCTCTCCATGAAAATGTGGGTACACTTCCTATAAATTAAACCTTCCTATTCCCTGACACATTAGTTTAATTAGTACGTAGGTATAGAGCCCGAATAGGTAGAAATAAGTGGCCAAAAAAGAAGAATTTTCTTTTATTTTCGGAATTAAAATATCCATCCGCAAAAACTGTCATATAATATATTGGTTTTTACGGTGAAACATTATAAAAGGCTTGTTAACCTTTTAAAAGGTGTTTTGAAATTTGGATTCCCAACTTCACTAAAGATCATGACAAAATAAGTACAAGTGTGTTATAATATTTCTTTTCTTTAGGGAATTAAGAGTAAAATTAATTAAAATACTGCCCGCACCACTTTGTTCACGGGCTATGACGTAAGGCTCTTAATGTGCTGGAGCATCTTTGACGGAATTTTAAGTTCAAATTTTGACCGAGGGCAGTGGGGGGAAGAACGTGGAAGGCAGGGGCACTCCTCATAGGATTTTAAAAATTATATTAAATCATAGCACCACGGTTTACCACCAGTTCACGTTATACGCTTAAATACTAATTACGTTAATGGGTTAGGAATATGTAAGGTTGAATTTAGATGAAGTTAGCACACACTTGAGGGGAGTGAGAGTGGAAAGCAATTTAGAAAAACCAACCCCAGCTCATCTGATCGAGATTCGAAACTTTATCTCTCCATCCTTGGCAGTCTAGTCCAACAAGAAACCAACGCATTAGCTAACTATGTCACCGAGGTGGATCTCATAGAATTGATCACTGTGATTTTATTATCCATGTTACTCGTAAATATTGCTGCACTTTATATAAAAAAATACCTATACCATGTATATGCTCCTTAAATAAATCTGTTAGCAATAATTATGTTAAATGTAATTTCGATTAGGGGAAAAATAATCTAAAATATACCTGTGATCTAATAAAATATATTTATTATTATTATTAGAAACGCGTCATACCCGTTCGGGTTATACGCACTTACGCTAATGTGTAATGGTAGGGTGATTGTGAGATGAAATGGAGGACCTACAGTTTAACGTGGAATCCGAACCACGGTTGAGGTCTGGCATTCCCCACATTTACTAGATATCTTGTCAGAGGTGAAGGAAGGGTTTGGTAATCAGATAAATCTGTGCTGGGACCGAGGATTGAACCCCGGCCGCCAGTACATAAGTCTGACACCTTACCCCTAGACCGCCAGGTCACCTAATAAAATATATTACAATCATTTAACACTCAAACTTCATTTCACATAAATATATTAAATATCGCTGGGCTTTGTTACAAACCATTTGACTTGGATAAGTAAGAAAGTAGACTTACACTAGTTTGCTAGCATGGGTGCGACTCATTATTTTCTAAAGCTTAACCTCAAACTAGCTTATGTTCAAATTGCAGGTAAACTATCTAAAAATGTCATAAACCAAATAATAACTGACAAAAAATTGCTTCTAACCAAATAAAAACTTACCAAGAATGGTTACTAACAGAATAATAACTTACCAATAATTAATTGTTACTAGCAAAATAATAGCTCACTAAGAATGGAAACTAGGAATGTGAAAAATAGTGTCGATACTTAACTAATATTGATATTTTCATTTCGATACCAGTATTTATTTACTCGATACTTTTACTTTTTTTAATATCTATTATACAATACTATCTAACATACCTTCTATGTTCCAGCAACTAATATGGAAGCGATAGACCTAATACACTATAATATGGATAAATAATTATCATTTTCAGTGTTTAATAGATACGAAAATACAAATTATTATTACAATGCAAATGTTGAAATTATTAAGTGATTAAAAAAATCCCCATTAAAATGTCGATACCAATAATTACTGTAATCGATACTTTTCTTTCGATCTAGTAGGATATCGATATTTTTCTTCCAATACTTTAAAGGAGTACAGAATCGATACTTTTATTTCGATACCCACCTCTGACAAGACATCTTGTGAATGTGGGGAATGCCAGGCCTCAACCGTGGTTCGGATTCCACGTTAAACTGTAGGTCCTCCATTTCATCTCACAATCACCCTACCATTACACATTAGCGTAAGTGCGTATAACCCGAACGGGTAGTAAGACGCGGTGCTAATAATAATAATAATAATAATAATAATAATAATAATAATAATAATAATATTTCCATACCGCATCCCTAATGGTAACAACTCAAGTATTAACTCACGAAGAATGGCTGAGGCCTAGTCTTCACTTTACCTGGTATGTCTGTGTCGTTCCACTTGATCTCCCAGCCACCCACCACCATTGCGAGCACCCCTAGCAGCACCCCTAGCAGCACCCCATGCCGGTATACCCTCATCATGTCAGCAGTACAACAGCTCTGCAATATCTCCCAGTGGTATCACTTGCCCAACCGACCGGCAGGCGAGATGGCCCTGTTTCTCTCCGCTTCATCCTCTGGTCCCTCTATCTGTACGACTGACGAGCCATATGGCCTCTAGTGTCCATCCGGTAGCTACTAGAGTCATGCTGTCATCAGAACAACCTTTTAGAAGGTGCACGAAATAAAGGTAAAAAAACAACCAACACTGACAAAAGGTACAGTAGCCCCATGACTTCTTTGGTGCTGACTGACAGCTAACAGCTGAGAGCTGACGGCTTTGAAAAGTTACCAGACCAAATTATGTAACCCTACGCCAAACCATATGATCTGCAAAAACATGTGTTTAGCAACTGTCACTTCTGACGGTCAAAATTTAGGTATATATCTGAATGTTGACTGTCAGAAGTCAGCTGTGAGCTGTCAGTCAGCACCAAAGAAAGCATGGGGCTACTGTAGTTTATGTATAAATAGGTCTTTTTTATCTCTAAATCTTGCTACTCATCCCGATTAGACGCAAAATATGTATTATTTACGCTAATGTACTAAGGATGACAAACGTTGAAACCTAATTAAATGTAATATAATTATATCTTATAAAAATAATTATATATTCCTTAATAGTTTCACAACAATAATGTCTGTACACCATTATGTTTTATAAACATTTTTATCAAATATAAATGACTTATAAACGTTTCTATCTATTTTAAATACCCTTAGTCTACCCTGTAAAGTAGCAAGCTTACCTTGTCTTATTCCGCTATGATATAAGATACGGTCATGGTGTGTAGGCCAAGGTACTACTGCTACCCTTAAGGGTAAAGTGTGTAAAGCACGGGCTGCTGAGGACAGAGTGTTCTCTTCGATATACGTGCGTAGAACTCTGGCATCTACAGTTCCTTGGTTAGTACTATTAGCCAGATATTGAATGTATTTGCACAATGTGGATTGCTTGTGATTTCTTAGGTTAAGTTCATTTCCAATAATTCAAACCGTGCATCCTTTAAAGTGCATTATATCCACTAATTATAGATGAATGAGTTAAATATAAAGTAAATTAGTATATTTGTTAATATAACCTCTCTTTTCATAGGACCTTTAGACAGAGGCCGTGTGCGAGTTTATAATAATGGCACCCTGACAATAATTTGAACCCTGGTCCACCAGCTTCACGCCCTAACTGCTATTCCTGCTGAGCTATCCAAGCTATTTTACCACTGCGTCACTTTACTTTGTATATGTTACAGGAAAAGTATATTGTTAGGGAGAGTTGACTCGGCCTAGGTAAGGTCGACTCCTACTAAAAGTATCAGCAAAAGTTGATTGAGAATAAACAGAGAATAAACAGATCAATTTTTCCTAGGAAGAGTTAACTATGCCTGCTGTGGTTGAGTAAAAGTTGATTCCGCGATGTTGCTCTCCACATGCAACTGTTTTGAATATCCCAGCTCTATTTGTTTACTGTTGTTTTCTTTGATCACTCGTCCGAATGTTGCTCTCCAGTTAGGTTAGGTTAGGTTAGGTTAAGTTAGGTTAAATCTTTACCTTGCTGTAATAAATAATAAATATTTATATCTCTCTTTGTATTATAAAGGTTTTGTTTTTTTTTAAGTTTTTTATTAGGTAGTAGACCGTTTCCTTGCAAAAAGTCAACTTTTACTAACTGAAGGTAGTAAGAGTATACTTTCTCTAGGTACAGTCAACTCTGACTAGTAAATGTTGATCTAAATTCATAACTTTTCGCTTTTAATCAACTTTTACCAAAAAGACCAGTTAGAGACGACTTTACCTAGGCCGAGTCGACTCTTACTGGAGAATCTACTTTTACTGTAACATATATATTATAATATATTTATTTATATAAATACAATGTTATATATCTATACATTATATATATATATATATTGATCTCTATTAAACTCAATTGTTTGTTAAAATTTTGTTAAAGTGATTTGGTAAGTAATACAATTTTTATTAGTAGGGCCTAAGTCATATTATATGGATAGCGCTCATTGTTTCGGTCTAATATAAACTGATTTCAAATTTATTTTGGAACTTTTAATATCTAAATAAACTTAAATTAAGTCCAAATCAATGTCCAACGAAACAATATACAGAACTTTGCTAGCCGCTTAGAGTAGGCTACACTACATTCTTTACGTGCCACTTAAATTATTCGCTTCTTGAAAATCTATAACTGTTATCTAGACCTTCTTTTATTCCAAAATATCAGGAGAAGAATCTTATTTGCTAATCTATTTTTAAATAATATCAATATATACTTACGGCTGTACCGAATTTAAATTACCCAATAAAGTAAATTATAAAATGTTACTAAATTTGTAGTCAATTCAGAACGTAATGCTTCTAATGTTTAGAATTGGTTAGTTAGAATAATCTACTATGAATTCTTGGTAAAACATAAGATCAATTCGATAAATGCTTATTAAATGTATTTGTAATTTCTTAAAACAACTTTTTAGAGTTTTTTTTATTTTGTTTTTTGCAGCTGAAAAGATAAAGAATTAATTTTCAACAAGCACATTAAAGCCGCATGGTCTAAAGCGCTATTTTTCCAATAGACTCGACTGCTGAAGATGGGAAGATAGGGGTTCGATCCCAGTTTCATGTACTGAAGGCGGTTTTCCCTAAATGGTTTGCCACTCTCCATTCACGAAAATGCGGGTAGATTTCCTTTAAATTCGACCTTCCTCATTCTCAATACATTATCGTAATTAGTACATAGGCGTGTATCCTGAAGGGGTAGATAGAAGTGGTGCTAAAAAAATAAAAAATCATTCTCATTATTTGCAACAAAACCTCGATATATATTCTTATAGCATTACATTAAAAGTCTATCATATACGAGTTTTTTTAAATTGTAAAACAAAGCAAGGCGTTTTAAAATAAAATCTATGTATCTAACAATAAGTTTGTTTAAGTTTAAGCTATTTTTGATTAATTTAATTTAAATATAATACGATACAGTTGTAATATTCTCAAACCAAAACTATTACAAAGGATGTATACAAATAATAAATGTGGGTTTAACATGTTATTGGGATCCAAGGACTACCTATAAATGAGCAAACCTTAAGGACATTTTAAACTACTTGATACTTTGATAAATGCATGAGTGGGCAGTTAGTGCCTTTTTAGGTTTTTTTAAATGGTGGATTTCACTCTAAACATAATATACTTTATATCAATTATTTAGTTAAAAATATTAAAATAATATAAAGTAGTTAGATGTAAGAGTCCGTTAAATAATATAAAATATACTGGAATGTATGCATATATCCAATCACCCGTACCTAGCATAGTGGATTAAATATCCCCCTTTATCAATTATTTTCTATATTCTCCAATTAAAAAATAGCTAACAGAAAATTGTTAATGTAAAATATTTTATTGAGAGCAAAATTACTACTTAAAGATAAAAACATATCACTTTAATTCATAAAATACATTTGTAATTTTTTTAAGGATTACTATAACAATGTAAACAGTATAGAAAAAGCAATTTAACCCATTATGAGCTTTAAAACATGAGTTAATAATTCGATATAGAAAATATAGTATTTTTATTTAGACATATAGTCATAATTTAATTAGTAAACAGCTGCAAAATCCACCGTTGAATTGGTTCCTAAATTAATATATTGTCTATGGTCAAGTATTGGCTATGGATCATATCTGCACCTTTCTCAGCAATCATAATAACAACGGCGTTAGGATGCCCACTTTGGATGCTGGGAATAATTGAAGCATCGATAACACGAAGGCCTTCAACTCCATTAACTTTCAATTCATGATCAACAACTGCGTTTGGATCAGAGGGAGGACCCATCTTACAAGAACCACAAACGTGCCAGCCTGGTTGGCCGTACGAGAGTACCACGCATCTCCAATAATCGTAAGAGGCATAAATAAAGTGAGAGCAGGCATCTAATGGAGTGGTTGACACTGAAAATCCTGCACTTTTAAGTATTTTAGAATTGGAAATGTTAGCAATTTTATTTATACCATCGATAGTAGCATCAATATCGTGTGGGTCTGTGTAATAATTTGGATATATCAGAGGTGGAGTAAAAGGGTCAGTAGAATTTATATATAAATATCCCCGACTTTTCGGTCGAAGTAAAATAACAACTATGCTAAGTTTGTCGTAATAGCAAACCGGCAGCACTGAGCTAATTGAGCTGTTTGTCTCGTTCTCTTTGCTGTCAATAAGGAAAGTGATTTCAATGTCGGGGGATTGGTTGTTTTCGATTGCATATTTAGTTTTTGTGTACGCAAACACCGAAGTTGTTCCGATGGAAGTTAATGGTCCCCTCGATGCTGAAAATGCAGCCATGTCTTGGAAATAATCCTCAAGTTTATTGGGGACAGTCGAAGCATCGTCACTTAGGGCTATTTTAATGACCTTGGTGAAAGAGTGGTCTTGGATATTTTGTCCCACACTCAAGTTTTTGATGACGTGTATGCCTATAGGTTCCAGCTGTTCCTTCAACCCAATACCTGACAGCATCAACAGCTGTGGAGATCCAATAGCGCCAGCGCTCAGTATCACTTCCTTTCTAGCGAACACTTTGAGAACTTGATCGATATTTTCACCAAGCACAAACTCTACACCATGTGCTCTGTTATTATCTTTATCTATCAGTACCTTCGTCACTCTCGCATTCGTGACCACATGGAGGTTCTTTCTGGTTCTCCTCGCAGTCTTCAAGAATGCCGAGTTTGTACTCAATCGCTTGCCGTCTCTGGTGGTCGAATGTATGTTTGTGACACCCTCTTGATTCGCACCATTGATATCGACATAGTTGTATCCCATTTCCAAAAAAGCATCAGTTATACTTCTCACGTTCTTATCTTGATAAGAAAATTTCTGGACATTTAGATATCCCCCCACACCATGGTAGTCTGCATCTCCATCGTTGTCCCTAAAATCTTCAGATTTCTTGAAATATTTGAGAACATGTTTGTACCCCCACCCTTTGTTACCCATCTTTTCCCAGTTATCATAGTCCATTTGGTTACCACGGATGTAGGCCATGTAGTTTATGGAACTGGTCCCTCCTAAGACCTTTCCCTTGGACCAGATGCATCCATCTCCCCCACACAAGTTCTGCTGTGGCTGAGTCTTGTAGGCCCAGTCCATAGTAGAGTCTTCCCCAGTAAGATATCCCATCAGAGCTGGGACGTCGGCGATTTCAGGCTCCTCTCCTCCAGCCTCCAATAAGAGCACGCTCCAATGACTCACTTCAGACAACCTGCTGGCCACTACACAGCCAGCAGAACCTCCTCCAACAACCAAGAAGTCATATGCCTCCAAGTTGGGAGCATACGAGGGAAATGGTGCAGGTTTGTAGCTCTTCTTGCCGATGACATTGTTGATAAGTATCATGAAGTAAGTGGCCATGGTAACGGTGCAGGTGGACTTGTCTGCTGACAACAAGGGCTCAGAAATATTGATCATCTTACAAAACTGAAACTAATTTAATATTTCTAAACTACAAAATGCTGTTGGCCTAACACAGTCTTGAATATAAACATAATATATAAATTCCAATGATACACCGATTTCAAGCGACAAACCTTTTATATATTTCCCAGTGACATTTTTAAATGTGATTATTAAAGTTAATCTGGTCATGCATACTCTTTAAAGAACTAATTACATTTGCATCATTTTTGTATTATTGATAAATACTTCAGCTGTCATACCAGTTCATGTCAGTTGGGCTCACTTAACAACAATGTTATAAGCCTACGCTCACTGATAATTAATTAATCCGCATATAAATAAAGCTCACCAACATCGTCACAAGGTGTATTATAGCTTCCAAAAACATTTGTTTAAATAGACTTCCAGTAAACTTTCCTTAATATAACATCCTCATAAAAAAACACAAAATGTTGTTAATCATAATAAATATTGTTTACATATATTTATATATACATTCTTTTTTTAAACCAAACTGTTCAAATATTTTTAACAAAGCTCCAATTTTTAAAAATAAGTTATTTGTAAACTACCCTTTTTTATCATGTCATACGAATATATTATAATTACTCTAATGGGGTAAGGATGAGGAAAGCAGCATTTTACGGGTAATCTACCAGTATATGCATGAAAGGAGACTGGGGAACCATTTAGGAACAACTACCTTCAGTTTACCCGAATGGGATTTGAACACGATCCACCCGCCATCAGCAAGCCAGTCTAGTACGAGAGTGACGCCTCAGACCATTTACCCTAAAATTATTATTAATTCATAAAAGTAAGAAGTTTTTTTTCCATGAAAAACTATTCTTAGATAAATATTTTGATCTTAATGTTCAAGTACAATTTCTTAAAATTTCTTATTTAATATTTGGTCTTTTTTAACTACCATTAAATATATTTATCTTAGTAAAATAATATTTTATTTTTATTTTATTATTATTATTATTATTATATATAGATTTACATTATTCTGATTTATTTTTCGCATATTGTTACTGCTTTTAACACCTCTTTAGTTATTTGTTATTATTGCTATTTTTTATTCTTATCATTATTAATTACTATTTTTTCCGTAACTATTCAACAGTATATAAAATTATTTAACGATTATTATTTATCTTAATTTCTCGTGTAAATATTTATATTTTTAAGGTACTTGTGTACGTTTCAGTGCTGGCCTGTTATAGGTCTTACGACTGTTGGCCAACACTATAATAAATGAAATTGAAATGGAATTGAAATTATTATTATTACTGGTTCTTACTACTTGTTCAGTTTATACGCATTACATTACTATTGATCATATAAAATAGTCATCCAATGCCAATTTTAAACAAAATAAAACTATATTCTTAATAATTTAAATTTTTCGAAAATCAAAAATCATTAAACTACTTTAAAAAAATTTTTTTAGAAAATTCATTATATATATGTGTGTGTGTGTGTGTGTGTAATCATTTTAATGTTAATAGCTTTAGAGATATACCTATTTTAAACCAAATCGATACCAATAAGCCATTTTTTTTAAATATTGGAATTTTTAAAAATCAGTCATAAGTAACTATAAATGACAGGTTAATTTTCCCATAAAAAAATCGGTATATAATTTATTTGTAATGTGAAACATTACCCAGATATACATTTTTAACAAAATCGTTAGAACCATTTTCAAAATATTTCAAATTTTTGAAAATCACTCATTATTAAACTATTGTTTATAGAATGTGGATCCAAAAACCAATCATACAACGTTATTTGGTAGGTAAAACACTAAATAGATATCCATTTTAAACAACTTCAATATAGCAATATTCGATTACATTGGAATTTAAATGATCACCCTTAAATAAAATAGTCTTAATTTGTGGATTAGTGTTAAAAAAAAATCCTGTGGTATTTCTACATGATATAGAAAGCTTAACTTTGAACAAAATCCATTAAACCAGGCCAGGGACGGACAGAGTTTTAAAATTCCTTTATTTGTGTTCGGACACACATAAAACTTAAAGATTCATCATAATCTAGAGGTTTAAAATGTTTGCGATTAGAATATTAATATCTTGATATGATAAAGAAAAAACTGTTCAAAAAATGCACTATTTAATTTACATTTAAAAAACTAAGATAGTAAAGTGAGCTATGATAATCCGACACATTTTTACTTTATCACAACCCTTCGGAGAGAGAAAGTTTTATAAGCGTCAAAAAAAATGTGTTTGAGATGTGTATGGATGTCTAAGTTTCATGACCCTCTACGCCCAAAAAAGTGGTTTTATTATGCCATGAGCCTGTATTTCTGTATCTCGGCCTAGAACCCAAACCATTTTGTCAATATGGTTGAAACTTGGTACACTAGGGTTCTCTCATATGTTCAACAAAGGAACTTTTGGAATTAGATATCTAGCCCTAAAACTAAGGGTAGTCCACTTATGGTTAAAAATAGAAAGAAATATCTTAAAATAGGCTGGACTGGCCGTGATGGGAAGACTGAATATCGAAATCCAATCGGTTCCACTGAGGGTGGTTTTCACAAAATGATTGATATTTGACAGTAACTAGAATTAAAAGCACAAATATTATTGTAAAAATGAGTATAGTAAATCAAGAAATGTATCTAAAAATATAGATGCACTTAAAATTACTATAAATATATAGTTTTAAAGAATAAATAGTCAAAACTTGATTAAAATGTTTTAAAAAGTTTGAATTAATTATTAAAAGTATGAAAAATTTAATAAAATCTAAAATATTAGTTATTTAAAATGTTAATACAAAAATTTTGAAAATATATAATGAAATATTATATATCAATTATTTTGTACATCGTACCTTCATATTCATTTTAGTTAATGAAAATATTTCTACATTTCATATAATCATCAACCGTGAAATATTTTATAACTTGTACAAATCTCACCACTCCCCGATTCAACGTTTTAAACTTCACGAACATATTATTTAAGTTTAGACTATTTGTTCTTTTTACTCTTGACGACAACATTTTTTAATTATTCAAACCGTATTTCGATTCATTTATTTGAGGTATTTAATATTAACTTTCTGAGCTAACTAATTATATTTGTATACGACTTTTTTACAGAGGCTAAGCCCATCCTTCAACCGTTAATTCATAGCTATGAAAGGGTAAACTCATTCTTCAACGATGATAAATGTTTCATCCATGCGAGGAATCGAAGTCGTGACTCTGACAGTAGACCCTGAAGTAGACAGACACGCTACTGATCGAGCTAGGGTGTCAAACTTTTAGCTTTAATTTTGTTTAATGTTTTAAAATACATCTTATTAATTTACTACGCTAAATTGTATTATAATATTTGAGTTTTTAATTATAACTAGGCTATTGTCGAACATCAATAACTAAAACAGTGTGTCAGAACAATGTCAAAATATATTCTAAAATTTCCCTAATGGTTTATTAGTTTTGCTCTACGTGAATGTGGGTACATTTCCTATATATTCCAAATTACCAATTCCTCATTCCAAGCCTATTAGAATAGATACATTATGTGAATAGCCCAAACGGACAATAAGGATCTAGCACACAGTAAAACCTAGGTTTTGGGAATAGTAACTTATTAGTGTTCTAATTATTCTATCCATTAATGTAACTAATACTTTTTTAAGCACCATATATTACTAACCGTTTGATTTATATATATATATATATATATAAGTACTATTTACGCAAGTGTATAAGTTATTAGGAATACTAAATTTAAAGAAGGCGTATATGCTTTTGCGATGAGGAATAGTGGGAAACCATTCAGTAAAAGCTACACTCAGTATAACCCACCGATATTAAAACCACAATATCCATGTCATGATAAATCCAGTCTATTGTGAGAGTGACGTCTTAGACCAGTATTTAATTGTATTAACGTAGTATTTACTACCTTTTAAAGCCATTCAATTTTTTAAAAAAAATCCCTGATAACGTTTTAGCAAGTACTCTACAAGATAGGCCTACTAATTACTTAGACATGTGAGTCTATTGGTAGCATAAATAACTTATAGATCTGAAAACATCAAATTGAAGTTGAAATTTAAATTTGGTTACACACTCATAAAAATAAAAATGTGTCTACTTTTCTACTTTAACCCATTTAGTATTTACACAACACATTTATATGACTTTAAAAAACATAAACTTTCATACAATGAAATGTAATAATTCATAAAATACTATGACATATTCTAGCTGCGTATTTGGTGCTAAGTGGTTGACTAAGATATTTAATTTACTAATATACAACTAATGTACTATATGTAATATTGAGTTTAGCGCATATATATATATATAAATTTCAACTTCAATTTGATGTTTTCAGATCTATAAGTTATTTATGCTACCAATAGACTCACATGTCTAAGTAATTAGTA